>JASUUI010000401.1:0-36949 GCA_030444775.1 Atalantia buxifolia | reverse complement strand
TACTTCAGTTCAGTTACGTATTGCTAAAACTTACCATTTTTAGATGATTCTGACCCCCTCATTGCCGGCCATAAAACTTGCCCATTTTCTGGTAGTAAACCGTCCGTGTCAGCCCGGCGTGTGCTATAGCCCCAGGCCCCCAGCAGGGCCCCCCCGACCCAGGCCGCCCCCAGCCCCAGGGATTAGGGCCCCGGGACCCGCCGTGACCACCGCCGCCCCGAGGAAATGGGAAAATCGGGCGTTGACCATAAACTTGCCCATTTTTAGGCCGTAAAACCCATGACTCCCAACCCCCCATCGCGTTGCCCCCGCCTCACGGTCCGCCAAGTCCCAAGCGGAACCAATCGCAGCCCCGGATCATGAGTTACGGCCCCCTCATTTTTTGGCCATAAAACTTGCCCATTTTTCGGTAGTAAAATCCGCCGCCGTGTGTGCTATAGCCCACCAGGGCCCCAGGAAAATCCCGTGGCTTCTGCCCCCTTGCCCAGCCCCCCAGGGGCCAGGCGCCCCAGGGCCCCGCCGGAGCCGCCCCCAGGGGTTAGCCAGGAAAATCGGGCGTTCGGCCATAAACTTGCCCATTTTTAAGCCGTAAAACCCAACCTCCCAACCCCCCCATCGCGTTGCGCCCCGCCTCACGGTCCCATCGGCCCAAACGGAACCGCAATCGCGGCCCCGGATCATGAGTTACGGCCCCCTCATTGGCCGGCCATAAAACTTGCCCATTTTTAAGTAAATAGTAAAACCGTCAGGCCATGTGCTATAGCCCACCCGGGTCCCCCCGGGGCCAGCCCGTTGCCCGCCTCCCTCCCAGCCGTGGGACCGGCCCCCAGGCCCCGCCGACCATCATGACCGCCCCCCTCGGGCGTTCGGCCATAAACTTGCCCATTTTTGGCCCCGTGCATTCCCAACCCCCCCATCGCGTTGCCCCAAGCCTCACGGTCCCGCCGGTCCAAACGGAACGACAATCGCGGCCCCCCGATCATGATTCTGACCCCCTCATTGCCGGCCATAAAACTTGCCCATTTTTTAAGTAAAAAAAGTCCGTGGCCCAGTGTGCTATAGCCCACCGGGCCCAGCCCCCCATCCTGCCCGCCCCGCCTGAGGCCCTCCCCCGGACCAGCGCCAGCCCAGGGCCCCAGCCGGCCCGACCGATTCACGGCCCCCTCTTTGGGGGGCCAGCCGGAAAATCGGGCGTTCGGCCATAAACTTGCCCATTTTTTTGGTAGTAAAACCATGGCTCCCAACCCCCCATCGCGTTGCCCCCAGCCTCACGGTCATCGCCGGTCAGCGGAACCGCAATCGCGCAGCCGGATCATGAGTTCTGGCCCCCTCTTTGCGGCCCATAAAACTTGCCCATTTTGCCCATTTTCCCAAACCCCCCCGTAGATCCGTTGCCCAGCCTTTGTGCTATAGCCCCAGGGGCCGCGACCCCTTCGGAAAATCGGGCGTTCGGCCATAAACTTGCCCGTTTTTAGGCCCAAATCCCCCATCCGTTGCCCCGCCTCACGGTCCGCGGGTCCGACGGGACCCCAGCCGCCCCCGCCCATGAGTTAGGCCCCCTCATTGCGGGCGTTCGGCCATAAAACTTGCCCATTTTTTGGCCGTAAAACCGGCCCCGCTCCCAACCCCCATCGCGTTGCCCCCCAGCCTCACGGTCACCCCCGGTCCCAAAACGGAACCGCAATCGCAGCCGGATCATGAGTTACGGCCCCCTCATTGCCGGCCATAAAACTTGCCCATTTTTGGTAAAAAAACAATCCCAACTCCCCCCCAGTGTGCTATAGCCCACTCGCCCAGCCTCACGCCCCCAGCCCCGACCCCTCCCTCCCCGCCGGGGAATCGCCGCCCCGAGGGCCCCCGCCCCGACCACCGACAGCCGCCCCAGGGGTAGCAAATGGAAAAATCGGGCGTTCGGCCATAAACTTGCCCATTTTTGACGGCCGTAAAACCCCGGCTCCCAACCCCCATCGCGTTGCCCCCGCCTCACGGTCCCAGCCCGGTCCCAAGGAACCGCAATCGCGCCAGCCGGATCATGAGTTCACGGCCCCCCGGCCATAAAACTTGCCCATTTTGGTAGTAAAACCGTCCTCCCAACCCCATCCGTGTGCTATAGCCCACCAGGGCCCCACCGGATCATGAGTTATGCCCCCCTTGACCGGCCCCCCCGGCGCCCAAGGGACCCCGGCGACCACCCCCAGGGCCACCCCCAGGGGCCCAGCCCCCGAAAGGAAAATCGGGCGTTCGGCCATAAACTTGCCCATTTTTTCGGCCGTAAACCCGCCACCTCCCAACCCCCCCATCGCGTTGCCCCCGCCTCACGGTCCCGCGGTCAAACGGAACCGCAATCGCGCCCCGGATCATGAGTTACGGCCCCTCATTTGCCCGGCCATAAAACTTGCCCATTTTTAGTAGTAAAACCGTGTGCTATAGCCCACCGTGTGCCATAGCCCCGCCCCCGCCCCCGCCTCCCCAGCCGTGGGGACCGCGCCCCACCCCCCAGCGGAACCGGCGACCCCCAGGCCCAGAGGATCATGGAGCAGGGAAAATCGGGCGTTCGGCCATAAACTTGCCCATTTTTGTAAAAACCGTAAAACTCCCAACCCCCATCGCGTTGCCCCCCAGCCTCACGGTCCCGGTCCAAACGGAACCGCAATCGCAGCCGGATCATGATTCGGCCCCCTCTTTGCCGGCCATAAAACTTGCCCATTTTTCGTGTGCTATAGCCCCCATGCCCGGCCCCTATAGCCCACCCGGCCCCAGCCCCCGCCCCCGACCCCCAAGCCTCCCCCGCCCGCCAAGCCCCGAGGGACCCCCCAGAGCCCCCACCGGCCAGCCCCAGGAAAAAAAAATCGGGCGTTCGGCCATAAACTTGCCCATTTTTTTGTAGTAAAACCGCGGCTCCCAACCCCCATCGCGTTGCCCCCGCCTCACGGTCCCCCGGTCAAAGCGGAACAATCGCGGCCCGGATCATGAGTTCGGCCCCCTCATTGCCGGCCATAAAACTTGCCCATTTTTAGCCGTAAAACCGTCCGCCCGGCCGTGTGCTATCATAGGCCCCCTCTTTGGGCCCCAGGGCCCCAGCTATAGCCGCGCCCCCGGGCCGACCCCCATCCCGGCGCCGAGACCGCCCCCAGGGGCCCCCGACCGCCACCGCCCCCCCAGGGGCCGAAAACCGGAAAAACGGGCGTTCGGCCATAAACTTGCCCCTTTTTTGTAGTAAAACCGCCGGCTCCCAACCCCCATCGCGTTGCCCCCGCCTCACGGTCCCGCATGGTCAAATCGGAACCGCAATCGTCGCAGCCCCGGATCATGATTCTGGCCCCCTCATTTGCCCGACCATAAAACTTGCCCATTTTTGGCCGTAAAACCGTCCGGATCCCCGTGTGTGCTATAGCCCACCGGGCCCCCGGTCGGGCCGCCAGCCCCCGGCCTTGACCCTCCCCGCCGGGGACCGCGCCCCAGGCCCCAGACCGCCCCATGGGCCGCCCCCCGAGGGGCCGAAAACGGGAAAATCGGGCGTTCGGCCATAAACTTGCCCATTTTTCGGCCGTAAAACCGCCGGCTCCCAACCTCCCCATCGCGTTGCCCCCCGCCTCACGGTCCCGCCGGTCCAAACGGAACCGCAATCGCGGCCCTGGATCATGAGTTACGGCCCCCTCATTGCCCGGCCATAAAACTTGCCCATTTTTCGGCCGTAAAACCGTCCGCTGGCCGTGTGCTATAGCCCACCCGGGCCCCCGCCGGGGACCGCGCCCCCCCGGCCTTGACCGGCCTCCCCCCCCCGGGGCCAGAGCTCCCAGGGCCCCCCCCAACCGACACCAGCCCCCCAGGGGCCAGCGGGAAAATCGGGCGTTCGGCCATAAACTTGCCCATTTTCGGCCGTAAAACCGCCGGCTCCCAACCCCCATCGCGTTGCCCCAGCCTCACGGTCCCGCCCGGTCCCAGCGGAACCGCAATCGCAGCCCGGATCATGAGTTCTGCCCCCTCTTTGCCGGCCATAAAACTTGCCCATTTTTGGCCAGTAAAACCGTCCGCCGTGTGTGCTATAGCCCCCCACCGGGCCCCCGGCCCCCGCCCCGATGACCGGCCTCCCCCCCCTCTTGGGGACCGCGCCCCAGGGCCCCGCCCGCCACACCACCGACCCCTCCCGGGACCAGGGGGGCCAAATCAGGAAAATCGGGCGTTCGGCCATAAACTTGCCCATTTTCGGCCGTAAAACCGCCGGCTCCCAACCCCCATCGCGTTGCCCCCGCTCTCACGGTCCCAGCGGTCCAAACGGAACCCGCAATCGCGGCCGGATCATGAGTTCTGGCCCCCTCATTGCCGGCCATAAAACTTGCCCATTTTTTGGCCGTAAAACCGTCCGCCGTAGTGTGCTATAGCCCACCCGGGCCCCAGTGGGCCCCCCCCCCTTGACCGGCCTCCCCCCCCAGGGGGACAGCGCCCCAGGGCCCCCGCCGACCACGACCGCCCCAGGGGCAGCAGGAAAATCGGGCGTTCGGCCATAAACTTGCCCATTTTGGTAGTAAAACCAGCATGGCTCCCAACCCCCATCGCGTTGCCCCCGCCTCACGGTCCCGCCGGTCCAAAGCGGAACCCAATCGCGCCCGGATCATGAGTTCTGGCCCCCTCATTGCCGACCATAAAACTTGCCCATTTTTGGTAGTAAAAAATCCGTCCCAGCCGTGTGTGCTATAGCCCACCGGGCCCCAGCGCCGCCCCCGACCTTGACCTTGGCCTCCCCCCCCAGGGACCCGCGCCCCAGGGCCCCCCCCCCATGGCCATGAACCGCCCAGGGGCCCAAAGCGGAAAATCGGGCGTTCGGCCATAAACTTGCCCATTTTTGGCCATAAAACCCAGCGGCTCCCAACCCCCCATCGCGTTGCCCCCAGCCTCACGGTCCGCGGTCCAAAGCGGAACATGATCGCACCGGATCATGAGTTCCCGGCCCCCTCTTTGCCAGTTAAAACTTGCCCATTTTTGGTAGTAAAACCCTCCGGGCCGTGTGCTATAGCCCACCAGGGCCCCCATGGGAGGCCGCCGCCCCGACCCCCGGCCTGGCCCTCCCAGACCCAGGGACGCCACCCCAGGCCCCCATGCCACCGACCACCCCCCAGGGGCCGCAAAAGCGGGAAAATCGGGCGTTCGGCCATAAACTTGCCCATTTTTCGGTAGTAAAACCGGCTCCCAACCCCCATCGCGTTGCCCCCAGCCTCACGGTCATGGGTCCAAACGGAACCGCAATCGCGAGCCGGATCATGATTCGGCCCCCTCATTGCCGGCCATAAAACTTGCCCATTTTTAGTGTAAAACCGTCCCCGCCGTGTGTGCTATAGCCCACCCGGGCCCCCGCCGGGGGCCGCGCCCCACCGGCCTTGACCGGCCTCCCCCGCCGGGGACCGACGCCCCCCGAGGGCCCCCCCCCCGCCCCCCCCCGCGCCGCCTCAGGGGCCAAAAGCAGGAAAATCGGGCGTTCGGCCATAAACTTGCCCATTTTTGGTAGTAAAACCGCCCGCTCCCAACCCCCCATCGCGTTGCCCCCAGCCTCACGGTCCCGCCCGGTCCCAAACGGAACCGCAATCGCAGCCGGATCATGAGTTCACGGCCCCCTCTTTGCCGGCCATAAAACTTGCCCATTTTTTCGTAGTAAAACCGTCAGGGCCGTGTGCTATAGCCCACCCGGGTCCCCGCCGTGCCCCCCCCCAGCCAGCCTTGCCCACCCGACCGCCCCCGGGCCGCGCCCCGGGACCCCGACCCAAGCCGACCGCCCCAGGGGCCAGAAAGCGGGAAAATCGGGCGTTCGGCCCTAAACTTGCCCATTTTCGGCTGTAAAACTGCCGGCTCCCACCCCCCCCATCGCGTTGCCCCAGCCTCACGGTCCCGCCGGTCCAAACGGAACCGCAATCGCGGCCCCGGATCATGAGTTACGGCCCCCTCTTTGGGGCCGGCCATAAAACTTGCCCATTTTTCGGCGTAAAACGTCCATGCGTCAAATAGCCCACCCGGCCCCCTGTGTGCTATAGCCCACCGGGCCCCTTGCCCATTTTTCGTTGCCGCCCCCCCCCATCACGTGCCGACCTCCCCAGGCATGGGGACGGCCCCCCTTTGGGCCCCCTATCGCCGCCCCGCCCCAGGGCCAAAGCGGGAAAATCGGGCGTTCGGCCATAAACTTGCCCATTTTTCGGCCGTAAAACCGCATGGCTCCCAACCCCCCATCGCGTTGCCCCCAGCCTCACGGTCCGCCCGGTCCAAACGGAACATAATCGCAGCCGGATCATGAGTTCGGCCCCCTCTTTGCCGGCCATAAAACTTGCCCATTTTTGTAAAACCGTCAGCCCGGCCGTGTGCTATAGCCCACCGGGCCCCCTCCCAGCCCCTGGCCTTGACCGCCCCCCCACCCCAGGGGCCAAGCGCCCCAGCCCCCAGCGGCCACCGCCCCAGGGGGCCGGCAGGAAAATCGGGCGTTCGGCCATAAACTTGCCCATTTTTCGGCCGTAAAACCGCCGGCTCCCAACCCCCATCGCGTTGCCCCCTCACGGTCACGCCAGGTCCAAGCGGAACCGCAATCGCAGCCCCCTCGGATCATGATTCGGCCCCCTCTTTGCCGGCCATAAAACTTGCCCATTTTTACCCGTAAAACCGTCCGCCCGCCGTGTGCTATAGCCCACAGGGCCCCGGCCCCGCCGGGAAAATCGCCCCCGGCCTTGACCGGCCTCCCCGCCGAGGGACCCGAGCCCCCAGGGCCCCCCGCCCGACCACCGCCGCCCCAGGGGCCGAAGGAAAATCGGGCGTTCGGCCATAAACTTGCCCATTTTTCGGCCGTAAAACCAGCAGGCTCCCAACCCCCATCGCGTTGCCCCCGCCTCACGGTCCACGCCCGGTCCAAAGCGGAACCGCAATCGCAGCCGGATCATGATTCTGCCCCCTCTTTGCCGGCCATAAAACTTGCCCATTTTTTGAGTAGTAAAAGTCCCCCGGCCGTGTGCTATAGCCCACCGGGCCCCAGCCCGCCCCCCGACCTTGACCCCCTCATTGCCCTCCCCGCCATGGGGACCGGCGCCCAAGGACCCCCGCCCGGCCACCGCCCCCAGAAGGCCAGCGGGAAAAATCGTGCGTTCGGCCATAAACTTGCCATTTTTCGGCCGTAAAACCGCCGGCTCCCAACCCCCCCATCGCGTTCCCCCCGCCTCACCGTCACTTCGGTCAAGCGGAACCGCAATCGCAGCCCCGGATCATGATTCTGCCCCCTCATTGCCCGGCCATAAAACTTGCCCATTTTTAGTAGTAAAACCGTCCGCCCGTGTGTGCTATAGCCCACCGGGCCCCCCCAGCCGGTGCCCCCGACCTTGACCGGCCTCCCTCCCATAGGGGGCCAGCGCTCTCTTTAGGGCCCCCAGCGCCCCAAATAAACGCCCCAGGGGCCGCAGGAAAATCGGGCGTTCGGCCATAAACTTGCCCATTTTTAGGCCGTAAAACCGCCCGGCTCCCAACCCCCATCGCGTTGCCCCAGCCTCACGGTCCGCCCGGTCCAAGCGGAACATATCGCAGCCGGATCATGAGTTCGGCCCCCTCTTTGCCCAGGCCATAAAACTTGCCCATTTTCTAAGCTAGTAAAAGCCCACCCATCAGGCCCCTGCTATAGCCCCAGGGCCCCCGCCCCCAGCCCCCGGCCTTGACCGGCCTCCCCCGCCGGGGACCGACGCCCCCCCCGGGGCCCCCGCCGACCATGACCGCCCCAGGGGCATTTCAAAGGGAAAATCGGGCGTTCGGCCATAAACTTGCCCATTTTTTCAGTAAAACCGTAAACTCCCAACCCCTCCATCGCGTTGCCCCCAGCCTCACTGTCCCGCCGGTCCAAACGGAACCGCAATCGCAGCCCCGGATCATGTGTTACGGCCCCCTCTTTACCGGCCATAAACTTGCCCATTTTTCGTAGTAAAACCGTCCATGTTAACATGCTATAGCCCACCGGGCCCCGCCGGGGGCCGCGCCCCCCGGCCTTGACCGGCCTCCCCAGGGGACCGAGCGCCCCCAGGGCCCCCCCGACCACCCAGCCGCCCCGAGGGGTCAGGGAAAATCGGGCGTTGGGCCATAAACTTGCCCATTTTTCAGCCGTAAAACCGCCGGATCCCAACCCCTCATCGCGTTGCCCCCAGCCTCATGGTCCCGCCGGTCCAAACAGAACCGCAATCGCAGCCTTGACCGGCCTCGCCCGCCGGGGACCGACGCCCCCCAAGTGAAATGCAAATGTGCAATCCAAGAGGGGGGGTGAATTGGGATTTAAAAACTTCTCTTAAGGAAACCACACAACAATTAAATCTAATGCTTTAGTAGAATCCAAAACAATAAATTCAATAAAAGCGCAATAATAAATGAGTAAGGGAGGAGAAAGCAAACTCAAGGATTTTTACGTGGTTCGGCTATCCCCGCCTACGTCCACGCCTCCAAGCAACCCAAGCTTGAGGATTTCACTATCCAAGCCTTTCCAAGGCTTCAAATGTTTACAATTGACTTCCAAGGTGTCAATGAACCTTTACAACAAGAGATTATCCCCCAATCTCTTCACTCAAGTGTTTCCCACACTTATACACTCACAATTTTGATGAGAAAAATAAAGATTACGACAAAAGCTCTCTTTAAGAGTGGATATGCAAATAATAGCACAATAAGAGTTTAATCTATGATGATTTTCGAATTTGAAGCTCAATATATGTTGTGTGCACTTGTTGATGCTCGCCAAGATTATTAAAAATGATTTGGATTTGAGTTTATATAGTTGGAACTCAAAAACTAGCCGTTATGCACTTTTTACTCACTGTCGGATCGCCGTTAACTAGAGATGTCGGATCGCCGTTTGGTAGTCAATATGACCGTTGGCTGGATTTTCAAATTGTCGGATCACCGTTATCAAGATGTCGGATCGCCGTTAGTGTCTAGAGGCTAATCTTCAATTCTGGGAGATGTCGGATCGCCGTTATCTACAGTAACTGCCGCAGTGAACTATTTTGCAAAATGACAGTTTGACCCCAAAACTTTATATAACTGTACCATGGCCCAAAACGTTATGAAACTTTACAAACAGGTCCAATTTCAGAATTTCTAAATAATACACTGTGAATCCCAAAAATTTCTGAAATTATAATATGACCCAAAATACTATGAAACATTTCAAATAAGTCCTTCTCTAAATTTTGAAGTAATACTTGTTGATTTCAAATATTTGAAAATTCTTTCAATTAAACCATAAACTTGAAAAACAACCAATTTCATAAAATCATTTTTCCATTAGATATAAAACCTTTATAATGTGAAAATAATGATTTATTTAAAATGTAAGAAAAATAATTTAAGTTTTTAAAAACATAATCATTCTTAATTTTGTTTGTTATCATCAAAATCAACATTATGTTAACATAAATGTTAACAGGGGCCCCAGGACCGACACCTTACGGCCCCCTCTTTGGGGCCGTCCGGTCCCAACCCCCCATGCTATAGCCCACCCGGGCCCCCGCCGGGGACCGACGCCCACCGAGGACCCCCCCCCGCCACCCACCCCCCCCCCCGGGGCCGAAAACGGGAAAATCGGGCGTTCGGCCATAAACTTGCCCATTTTTCGGCCGTAAAACCGCCGGCTCCCAACCCCCCCATCGCGTTGCCCCCCGCCTCACGGTCCCGCCGGTCCAAACGGAACCGCAATCGCAGCCCCGGATCATGAGTTACGGTCCCCTCATTGCCCGGCCATAAAACTTGCCCATTTTTCGGCCGTAAAACGTCAGCCGGCCGTGTGCTATAGCCCACCCGAGCCCCCGCCGGGGGCCGCACCCCCCCGGCCTTGACCGGCCTCGCCCGCCGGGGACCGACGCCCCCCGAGTGAAATGCAAATGTGCAACGCAAGAGGGGGGGTGAATTGGGATTTAAAAACTTATCTTAAGCAAACCACACAACAATTAAATCTAATGCCTTAATAGAATCCAAAACAATAAACTCAATAAAAGCGCAATAATAAATGAGTAAGGGAGGAGAAAGCAAACTCAAGGATTTTTACGTGGTTCGGCTATCCCCGCCTCGTACGCCTCCAAGCAACCCAAGCTTGAGGATTTCACTATCCAAGCCTTTCCAAGGCTTCAAATGTTTACAATTGACTTCCAAGGTGTCAATGAACCTTTACAACAAGAGATTATCCCCCAATCTCTTCACTCAAGTGTTTTCCACACTTATACACTCACAATTTTGATGAGAAAAATAAAGATTACGACAAAAGCTCTCTTTAAGAGTGGATATGCAAATAATAGCACAATAAGAGTTTAATCTATGATGATTTTCGAATTTGAAGCTCAATATATGTTGTGTGCACTTGTTGATGCTTGCCAAGATTATTAAAAATGATTTGGATTTGAGTTTATATAGTTGGAACTCAAAAACTAGCCGTTATGCACTTTTTGCTCACTGTCGGATCGCCGTTAACTAGAGATGTCGGATCGCCGTTGTTTGGTAGTCAATATGACCGTTGGCTGGATTTTCAAATTGTCGGATCGCCGTTATCAAGATGTCGGATCGCCGTTACTGTCCAAAGGCTAATCTTCAACTCTGGGAGATGTCGGATCGCCGTTATCTACAGTAACTGCTGCAGTGAACCATTTTGCAAAATGACAGTTTGACCCCAAAACTTTATATAATTGTACCATGGCCCAAAACGTTATGAAACTTTACAAACAGGTCCAATTTCAGAATTTCTAAATAATACACTGTGAATCCCAAAACTTTCTGAAATTATAATATGACCCAAAATACTATGAAACATTTCAAATAAGTCCTCTAAATTTTCAAGCAATACTTGTTGATTTCAAATATTTCAAAATTCTATCAATTAAACCATAAACTTGAAAAACAACCAATTTCATAAAATCATTTTTCCATTAGATATAAAACCTTTATAATGTGAAAATAATGATTTATTTAAAATGTAAGAAAAATAATTTAAGTTTTTAAAAACATAATCATTCCCCCAGACCCACCACCGACCGCCCCGAGGGGGCAAAATGCGGGAAAATCGGGCGTTCGGCCATAAACTTGCCCATTTTTCGGCCGTAAAACCGCCGGCTCCCAACCCCCCCATCGCGTTGCCCCCAACCTCACGGTCCCGCCGGTCCAAACGGAACCCAATCGCAGCCGGATCATGAGTTCGGCCCCCTCTTTGGGGCGGTAAAACCCGGCCCGTGTTTATAGCCCACCCGGGTCCCAGCCGGCCGTGCGCCCATCCACCCGGGCCCACCGACCGCCCCGCCGGGGACCGCGCCCACCCTCCCCGCCGGGCCACCGACCGCCCCAGGGGCCAAACGGGAAAATCGGGCGTTCGGCCATAAACTTGCCCATTTTTAGTAGTAAAACCGCGGCTCCCAACCCCCATCGCGTTGCCCCGCCTCACGGTCCAGCCCGGTCCAAATGGAACCATAATCGCAGCCGGATCATGATTCTGGCCCCCTCATTGCCGGCCATAACTTGCCCATTTTGGTAGTAAAACCGTCCGCCCGGTCGTGTGCTATAGCCCACCGGGCCCCGCATGGCCGCCCCCCTTGACCGCCTCCCCCGCCAGGGCAAGCGCCCAGGGGCCCCCCCACCGACCGCCCAGGAGTGGGCAGCATGGGAAAATCGGGCGTTCGGCCATAAACTTGCCCATTTTTGGCCAGTAAAAACCGGCTCCCAACCCCCATCGCGTTGCCCCCGCCTCACGGTCCCATGGGTCCAAAGCGGAACCGCAATCGCGACCGGATCATGATTCGGCCCCCTCATTGCCGGCCATAAAACTTGCCCATTTTGGTAGTAAAACCGTCCGCCCCCGTGTGCTATAGCCCACCGGGCCCCAGCGGTTGCCCCACTTGGCCGCCTGCCCAGGGCCAGCCCAAGGCCCAGGGCCCCCCATAAACCCGAGCCGCCCCAGGGGCCAGGGAAAATCGGGCGTTCGGCCATAAACTTGCCCATTTTTGGCCGTAAAACCACCGGCTCCCAACCCCCCATCGCGTTGCCCCCGCCTCACGGTCCGCTTGGTCAAAGCGGAACCGCAATGTCGACCCCGGATCATGAGTTCTGCCCCCTCATTGCCGACCATAAAACTTGCCCATTTTTTTTTTTTTGTAGTAAATCATCCGGCCGTGTGCTATAGCCCACCGGGCCCCGCCGGGCCGCGCCCCCGGCCTTGGCCGGCCTCCCCAGCCGGGGACCCGCCCCAGGGGGCCCCCGCCACCACCGCCCCAGGGGCCAGCGGAAAATCGGGCGTTCGGCCATAAACTTGCCCATTTTTGGCCGTAAAACCGCATGGCTCCCAACCCCCCATCGCGTTGCCCCAGCCTCACGGTCCGATCCAAACAAAACCATGAATCGCCCCGGATCATGATTCGGCCCCCTCATTGCCCGGCCATAAAACTTGCCCATTTTTGGTAGTAAAACCCATCCAGGCCGTGTGCTATAGCCCACCAGGGCCCCCGAGGCCCGACCTTGGCCCACCGGCCCCCCAGGACCGACGCCCCCAGGGCCCCCGCCGGGCCAGCCGCCCCAGGGAACCAAAATGGGAAAATCGGGCGTTCGGCCATAAACTTGCCCATTTTTGTAGTAAAACCGCTGGGCTCCCAACCCCCATCGCGTTGCCCCCAGCCTCACGGTCCGCCGGTCAAAACGGAACCATAATCGCCCGGATCATGAGTTACGGCCCCCTCTTTGCCCCATAAAACTTGCCCATTTTTGGTAGTAAAACCGTCAGCCCAGCCGGCCAGTGTGCTATAGCCCACCGGGGCCCACGGGCACCACCCCGCCCCAGGCCTTGACAGCCTCCCCCGGGGACCCAGACCCCAGGGCCCCGCCCGACCATGACCGCCCAGGGGCTAAAATGGGAAAATCGGGCGTTCGGCCATAAACTTGCCCATTTTTGGTAGTAAAACCGCCAGGCTCCCAACCCCCATCGCGTTGCCCCGCCTCACGGTCCGTCGGTCCAAACGGAACCCATGATCGCGGCCCGGATCATGAGTTCTGGCCCCCTCATTGCCCATTTTTTGGCCATAAAACTTGCCCATTTTTAGTAGTAAAACCGTCCTCCCCGTGTGCTATAGCCCAGGGCCCCGCCGGCCCCCGCAATCGCCCCCGGATCATGACCAAGCCAGCCCCAGGCCTCCTCTGACCCCATCCCCGGACCCCTCCCGAGCCCCCGAGGACCCCAGGCCCCGTGCCAGCCCCCCGGGCAGCAGG
The DNA here is from genome assembly GCA_030444775.1 of Atalantia buxifolia. Taxonomy (NCBI): domain Eukaryota; kingdom Viridiplantae; phylum Streptophyta; class Magnoliopsida; order Sapindales; family Rutaceae; genus Atalantia; species Atalantia buxifolia. The sequence continues at coordinate 23,713 of JASUUI010000401.1, read as the reverse complement.
AAAATCGGGCGTTCGGCCATAAACTTGCCCATTTTTTCGGCCGTAAAACCGTCGGCTAGCAACCCCCCCATCGCGCTGCCCCCCGCCTCACGGCCCGCCGGTCCAAAGCGGAACCGCATGATCGCAGCCCCGGATCATGAGTTCACGGCCCCCTCATTGCCCGGCCATAAAACTTGCCCATTTTTGGTAGTAAAACCGTCATTGGCGTGTGCTATAGCCCACCGGGCCCCCCTTGGGCCGCCCTTGACCGCCCCGACCGACCCTCCCCATCGGGACCAGCCCTCCCCCATGGACCCATGCCACCGCCGCCCCCAGAGGGGCCAGCAGGAAAATCGGGCGTTCGGCCATAAACTTGCCCATTTTTCTGTAGTAAAACCGCGGCTCCCAACCCCCCCCCCATCACGTTGCTCCCCGCCTCACGGTCCCGCCGGTCCAAACGGAACCACAATCGCAGCCCCGACTCATGAGTTACGGCCCCCTCTTTGCCGACCATAAAACTTGCCCATTTTAGTAGTAAAAACCGTGTGCTATAGCCCACCGGGCCCCAGCCCAAGGGCCCGCCCCGGCCTTGACCCGGCCCGCCCCCCCCGTGCCCCCGAGCCCCCAGGGACCCCCATGGCCACCGACCGCCCCAGGGGCAGCGGAAAATCGGGCGTTCGGCCATAAACTTGCCCATTTTCGGCCGTAAAACCGCCGCGGCTCCCAACCCCCATCGCGTTGCCCCCAGCCCACGGTCGCCCGGTCCAAGCGGAACCGCAATCGCGCCCGGATCATGATTCGGCCCCCTCATTGCCGACCATAAAACTTGCCCATTTTTTCGTAGTAAAACCGTCACTTGCCGTGTGTGCTATACCCCACCGGGCCCCAGTTGCCCCCCAGCCCCCCCTGGACGCCTCCCCGCCCCAGGGGACTGACGCCCCCGAGGGCCCCCCGACCATGGCCACCCCCAGGCCCAGGGGCAAGGGAAAATCGGGCGTTCGGCCATAAACTTGCCCATTTTTCGGTAGTAAAACCGCGGCTCCCAACCCCCATCGCGTTGCCCCCGCCTCACGGTCCGCCGGTCCCAGGGAACGCAATCGCAGCCGGATCATGAGTTCGGCCCCCTCTTTGGGGCCATTTTTAGTTATAAGCAACCGTGTGCTGTGTGCTATAGCCCACCGGGCCCCAGCCACCACCCGCGCCCCAACCAGGCCTCCCCATGGGGCAGCGCCCCGATGGGCCCCAGCCGGCCACCGACCGCCCAGGGGCAGAAAATGGGAAAATCGGGCGTTCGGCCATAAACTTGCCCATTTTTGGTAGTAAAACCAGCCGACTCCCAACCCCCCATCGCGTTGCCCCCAGCCTCACGGTCACTTGCCCGGTCCAAAGCGGAACATAATCGCAGCCCGGATCATGAGTTCGGCCCCCTCATTGCCGGCCATAAAACTTGCCCATTTTTAAGTAGTAAAACCGTCCGCCCGTAGTGTGCTATAGCCCACCCGGGCCCCAGCCAGGGCCCGCCCCCGACCCGACCGGCCTCCCCCCCAGGGATGGACGCCCCAGGGGCCCCACCTGCCATGAGCCCCCCCGAGGGGATCAAAAACCGGAAAATCGGGCGTTCGGCCATAAACTTGCCCATTTTCGGCGTAAAACCATGGCTCCCAACCCCCCCATCGCGTTGCCCCAGCCTCACGGTCGCCGGTCCAAAGCGGAACGCAATGTCGCAGCCGGATCATGAGTTCGGCCCCATTGCTCCATAAAACTTGCCCATTTTTAGTAGTAAAACCGTCCCCCCATGTGTTGCTATAGCCCACCCCGGGTCCCCGCCGCGCGCCCATCCATCGGCCCGACCGGCCGCCCCTCCCAGGAGCCCCATGCCCCGCCAGGGACCCCAGCCGGCCACGACCGCCCCAGGGGCAAGCAGGGAAAATCGGGCGTTCGGCCATAAACTTGCCCATTTTAAGGCCGTAAAACCGCCGGCTCCCAACCTCCCCATCGCGTTGCCCCACGCCTCACGGTCACGCGGTCCAAGCAGGAACAATCCCAGCCCCAGGATCATGAGTTACAGCCCCCTCATTGCCCAGCCATAAAACTTGCCCATTTTTAGGCCCTAAAACCGTCCGTCATGCGGCCGTGTGCTATAGCCCACCGGGCCCAGCCAGGGCTCCAGCGCCGTTTGACCGGCCTCCCCAGCCGGGACCGGCCCCAGGGCCCCCCGCCCGACCAAGCCGCCCCAGGGGCCCAGCGGAAAATCGGGCGTTCGGCCATAAACTTGCCCATTTTTAGTAGTAAAACCGCCTGACTCCCAACCCCCCATCGCGTTGCCCCGCCTCCACGGTCCACGCCCGGTCCAAACGGAACCAATCGCAGCCCGGATCATGAGTTACGGCCCCCTCTTTGCCCGGCCATAAAACTTGCCCATTTTTCGGTAAAAGTGGAAACCGTCACGCCGGCCGTGTGCTATAGCCCACAGGGCCCAGCGGGCCCCGCCAGCCCCGGGAAAAATCCCCAGGGGACCGAGCCCTCCCAGGGAGGACCCCGCCCAACCACGACCGCCCCAGGGCCAGAAATGCGGGAAAATCGGGCGTTCGGCCATAAACTTGCCCATTTTTAGTAGTAAAACCCAGGCTCCCAACCCCCATCGCGTTGCCCCGCCTCACGGTCCACGCCCGGTCAAGCGGAACCCATAATCGCAGCCGGATCATGATTCGGCCCCCTCTTTGCCGGACAGCCATAAAACTTGCCCCCATTTTTCAGTAAACCGCCCAGCCCCGTGTGTGCTATAGCCCACCGGTCCCCAGCCGTGCCCGCAGACCCGTTCTTAACCCGACCTCCCCCAGGGGACCGCGCCCAGGGCCCCCAGCCGACCAGGCCGCCCCCCCCAGGGCCCAGCGGAAAATCGGGCGTTCGGCCATAAACTTGCCCATTTTTTGGTAGTAAAACCCAGGCTCCCAACCCCCCATCGCGTTGCCCCCGCCTCACGGTCCCGCCCGGTCAAATGCGGAACACAATCGCAGCCGGATCATGAGTTCCGGCCCCCTCATTGCCCCCATAAAACTTGCCCATTTTTAGGCCGTCCGTCGACCCGTGTGTCTATAACCGTGTGGTATCCCATGCGCCCAGCCACCGCCGGCCCCGGCCGCCTCCCAGCTCAAAATCGGGGACCGCCCAAGCCCAGAGGCCCCCCATGCCACCCAGAACCCCCAGGGCCAGCAGGGAAAATCGGGCGTTCGGCCATAAACTTGCCCATTTTTAGGCCGTAAAACCGCGGCTCCCAACCCCCCATCGCGTTGCCCCAGCCTCACGGTCCCGCCCGGTCCAAGCGGAACCGCAATCGCGGCCGGATCATGAGTTCGGCCCCCTCATTGCCCGGCCATAAAACTTGCCCATTTTTGCGTAAAACCAACCCGTGTGCTATAGCCCACCCGGGCCCCAGCCGGAACCGCGCCCTTGCGACCTGAGGCCTCCCAGCAGGGACCGCCCCCGGGACCCACGCCCACCACAGACCGCCCAGAGGGCCAAACCAAAATCGGGCGTTCGGCCATAAACTTGCCCATTTTTGGCCGTAAAACCGCGGCTCCCAACCCCCATCGCGTTGCCCCCGCCTCACGGTCCGCGGTCCAAGCGGAACCACAATCGCGGCCGGATCATGAGTTCACGGCCCCCTCATTGCCCGGCCATAAAACTTGCCCATTTTTAGTAGTAAAACCGTCACCCGTGTGTGCTATAGCCCACCGGGCCCCAGCCGTTCGCCACCCACTTGACAAACCTCCCAGCCAGGACCGCCCCAGGGCCCCATGCCCAAACCGCCCCAGAAGTAGCCCAAAGCGGAAAATCGGGCGTTCGGCCATAAACTTGCCCATTTTTCGGTAGTAAAACCGCGGCTCCCAACCCCCATCGCGTTGCCCCCGCCTCACGGTCCCGCAGGGTCCAAGCGGAATGATCGCGCACCGGATCATGAGTTCGGCCCCCTCTTTGCCGGCCATAAAACTTGCCCATTTTTCGGCCGTAAAAGTGTGCTATAGCCACCGGGCCCCGTGTGCTATAGCCCCGCCCCGGCCCCCCAGCCCCCCTTGGCCCCCAGCCACCCCAGGGGACCCCATGCCAGGGCCCACCGACCCCAGACCGTAGAAAGCGGGAAAATCGGGCGTTCGACCATAAACTTGCCCATTTTTGGTAGTAAAACAGCCGGCTCCCAACCCCCCATCGCGTTGCCCCCAGCCTCACGGTCCGTCCGCCCGGTCCCAAAGGAACCAATCGCGGCCGGATCATGAGTTACCCCCTCATTGCCGGCCATAAAACTTGCCCATTTTTGGCCAGTAAAACCGTCCGCCGTAGTGTGCTATAGCCGGGGCCCCGTGTGGCCCCATGCGCCCCTTTGGCCTTGACCGGCCTCCCAGGGACCCAGCGCCCCAGGGCCCCGCGCCACCTCGACCGCCCCAGGGCAGCCACCGGAAAATCGGGCGTTCGGCCATAAACTTGCCCATTTTTTTCGGCCGTAAAACCGCCGAGCTCCCAACCCCCATCGCGTTGCCCCAGCCTCACGGTCCGCAGTCCAAGCGGAACCGCAATCGCAGCCCCAGGATCATGAGTTCGGCCCCCTCTTTGCCGGGCCATAAAACTTGCCCCATCGTGTTTTGATGTAGTAAAGCCCCACCGGCCAGGTGCCCTGTTTTGGCCCCTTGGGGCAGCCTATAGCCCCACCCGCCGACCCCCAGCCCCGCCAGGGTTCGATGCCAGGGACCCCGCCAGGCCGGCCCGCCCCAGGGGCAGCAGGAAAATCGGGCGTTCGGCCATAAACTTGCCCATTTTTGGTAGTAAAACCGCCGCTCCCAACCCCCCATCGCGTTGCCCCCGCCTCACGGTCACGTTCTTTATCAAGCGGAACCATGCCATCGCGACCGGATCATGAGTTACGGCCCCTCTTTGCCCACCATAAAACTTGCCCATTTTTGGTAGTCTCCGGCCGTGGTGCTCTATTTCCCAGGGCCCCGGCCGTGTCGAGCGCCCCAGACCCAGGCCTCCCCGGTGGGCCAGCCCCAGAGGGACCCCACTGACCCCACCGGCCACCCCGGGGCGAAAGCCGGAAAATCGGGCGTTCGGCCATAAACTTGCCCCATTTTCGGCCGTAAAACCCATGGCTCCCAACCCCCCATCGCGTTGCCCCCCCTCACGTTCACGCGGTCCCAAAGCGGAACCATGATCGCAGCCCGGATCATGAGTTCGGCCCCCTCTTTGCGACCATAAAACTTGCCCATTTTTAGTAGTAAAACCGTGTCTTGTGCTATAGCCCACACCCCACTTGATCGCCCCCGTCGCCTCCTGACCATTTTTTACCGACCCCGCCGGGGACCAGTGCCAGGAGGACCCCGGCCAGCCACCCTACCCACCCCAGAAGCCACCTGAGCCCCCGAGGAAAATCGGGCGTTCGGCCATAAACTTGCCCATTTTTCGGTAGTAAAACCCCATGGCTCCCAACCCCCATCGCGTTGCCCCAGCCTCACGGTCCCCCGGTCAAGCGGAACCCAATGAATCGCAGCCGGATCATGAGTTACGGCCCCCTCTTTGCCTTTGGCCATAAAACTTGCCCATTTTTGGTAAAGCCGGCCGGCCGTGTGCTATAGCCCACCGGGTCCCCGGTGCGCCAGCCCTCGGTGGGCCCAGGCCCCCCGTGAGCCGGCGCCCAGGGACCCCGCCGACCAACCGCCCCAGGGGCCAGAAAATGGGAAAATCGGGCGTTCGGCCATAAACTTGCCCATTTTCGGCCATAAAACCTTGGCTCCCAACCCCCATCGCGTTGCCCCGCCTCACGGTCCGCCCAGGTCCAAGCGGAACAGCAATCGGAGCCAGGATCATGAGTTACGGCCCCCTCTTTGGGGCCGAAGCCATGTGCTAAACCACCCATTTTTCCCATTTTCGCCCCTGCCCCCGTCCGAAGGACCGTGTGCTTAGCCCCCCGGGCCCCCCGTGTGCCCCGCTTTCCCCCCGTCCCCGGCCTCCCCAGCCCCGGTTGCCCCGCCCCGAGGGACCCAGCCCCACAGACCAGCCCCCAGGGAGGCAGTTCGGAAAATCGGGCGTTCGGCCATAAACTTTCCCATTTTTCCCAGTAGTAAAACCGCTCCCAACCCCATCGCGTTGCCCCCTCTCCACGGTCCGCCGGTCAAGCGGAACATAATCGCAGCCCGGATCATGATTCACGGCCCCCTCATTGCCCACGACCATAAAAACTTGCCCATTTTTCGGCCCACGCCGTCATTTGGCCGAGTGTGCTATAGCCCACCAGGCCCCCGGTCCACCGCAGCCCCCTTGGCCGCCCCAGCTCCCCCGCCCCAGGGGACCAGCGCCCCAGGGCCCCCGCCGGCCACGAGGCCGCCCCGAGGGGCCCCGAAGACGCGGAAAATCGGGCGTTCGGCCATAAACTTGCCCATTTTTGGCCGTAAAACCGCTGGCTCCCAACCCCCCATCGCGTTGCCCCCGCCTCACGGTCACTTGGTCCCAAGCGGAACCGCATAATCGCAGCCGGATCATGAGTTACGGCCCCCTCTTTGCCGGCCATAAAACTTGCCCATTTTTGTAAAACCGTCCGCCCGTGTGTGCTATAGCCCACCGGGCCCCGCCGGCGCGCCACGCCCGACCTGAAAAACCTCCCCCCAGGACCGCGCCCCGGGACCCCGCCCAGGCCGCCCCAGGGGGCCAAAACCGGAAAATCGGGCGTTCGGCCATAAACTTGCCCATTTTTGGTAGTAAAACCGCATGGCTCCCAACCCCATCGCGTGCCCAGCCTCACGGTCCGCCCTGAAGCGGAACCGCAATGTGCCAGACCAGGATCATGATTCGGCCCCCTCTTTGGGGCCATAAAACGGCCCATTTGCTATAAAACCGCCACCCGGGCCCCAGCTATAGGCCACCGCCCCGTCGGGTCAGCCAGCCCGACCGGCCATCCAGGGAGACAGCGCCCCAGGGACCCCGACCTGGCCCAGCCCCAGGCAAAATGGAAAATCGGGCGTTCGGCCCTAAAGTTGCCATTTTTCGGCCGTAAAACCGGCTCCCAACCCCCATCGCGTTGCCCCCGCCTCACGGTCGCGGTCCAAGCGGAAAGCGCGTCGCAGCCGGATCATGAGTTCGGCCCCCTCATTGCCCGGGGCATAAAACTTGCCCATTTTTAGTAGTAAAACCGTCCAGGCCCGTGCCGTGTGCTATAGCCCGCCGGACCCCGCAGGCCGCGCACTTCCGACCCCCTTGACGGCCTCCCGCGGGACCTCCGCGCCCAGGGCCCCCCAGGGCCAGCCCCAGGGGTCAGCCAAAGGAAAATCGGGCGTTCGGCCATAAACTTGCCCATTTTTCGGTAGTAAAACCATGACTCCCAACCCCATCGCGTTGCCCCCGCCTCACGGTCACCTCCGGTCCAAGCGGAACATAATCAGCGACCGGATCATGAGTTCGGCCCCCTCTTTTCAGGTAGGCCATAAAACTTGCCCATTTTATAGTAAAGCCATCCATGCCCCCTATAGCCACCCACGGGCCCCCCGGGCCGCGCCTCCCCTCCATGGGCCCCAGCGCCCAGAGGACCCCCCCGACCACCGGCCCGCCCCGAGGCGAAGGCGGGAAAATCGGGCGTTCGGCCATAAACTTGCCCATTTTTTGGTAGTAAAACCACGGCTCCCAACCCCCCATCGCGTTGCCCCGCCTCACGGTCAGCTTGGTCCCAGCGGAACCCACGATCGAGCCCGGATCATGAGTTCACGGCCCCCTCATTTGCCGGCCATAAAACTTGCCCATTTTTCGGTAGTAAAGACCTTAACCGGCCCGTGTGTGCTATATAGCCCACCGGGCCCCGCCGGGCCACCGGCCCGCCCCCCGGCCCGACCCCTCCCATCCCAGGCCCGAGCGCCCAGGGCCCCCCCCGACCACCGACCGGCCCCAGGGGCAGGAAAATCGGGCGTTCGGCCATAAACTTGCCCATTTTTCGGCCGTAAAACCGCCATTTCCCAACCCCCATCGCGTTGCCCCGCCTCACGGTCCCGCCGGTCCAAAGCGGAACATGCAATCGCAGCCCGGATCATGAGTTCTGCCCCCTCTTTGGACCATAAAACTTGCCCATTTTCGGCGTAAAACCGTCCGCGCCGTGTGTGCTATAGCCCACCGGGCCCAGCCGGGCCGCCTCGCCGCCCGCCCTTGACCAATCGCCTCCCCGCGGGGCCAAGCACCCGAGGGCCCCAAACCCGTCACGACCGCCCCAGGGCAAAATGGGAAAATCGGGCGTTCGGCCATAAACTTGCCCATTTTTCGTAGTAAAACCGTCCGCTCCCAACCCCCATCGCGTTGCCCCCGCCTCACGGTCCGCCACAGGTCCAAAGCGGAACCGCAATAATCGCAGCCCCGGATCATGATTCGGCCCCTCATTGCCGGCCATAAAACTTGCCCATTTTTAAGTAGCCCACGGTCATGATCAGTGTGCTATAGCCCACCATGGACCAGCCATGGTGCCAGCCCCTTGCCGACCCAGGCCATCTCCCCGTAGGGGGGACCACCCAGGGGCCCCATGAACCAGGCCGCCCCAGGAGCCCCAGAGAAAATCGGGCGTTCGGCCATAAACTTGCCCATTTTTCGGCCAGTAAAACGCCGGCTCCCAACCCCCATCGCGTTGCCCCCGCCTCACGGTCCATCCCGGTCAAGCGGAACCGCAATCGCAGCCGGATCATGAGTTACGGCCCCTCATTGCCCGGCCATAAAAAAACTTGCCCATTTTTCGGCCATAAAAGCCGCCCACCCGTGTGCTGCCCACTCCCCCGAGGGTCCATAAACCGCCCCCGCCGCCCGAAAATCATGCCGGCCGACCCCATTTGCGGGGACCCCACCCAGGGACCCCCCAAGACCACCGACCGCCCCAGGTAGAAATCAGGAAAATCGGGCGTTCGGCCATAAACTTGCCCATTTTCGGCCGTAAAACCGCCGGCTCCCAACCCCCATCGCGTTGCCCCCGCCTCACGGTCCCACTTGGTCAAGCGGAACCCGCCTCGCAGCCGGATCATGAGTTCGGCCCCCTCATTGCCCGGCCATAAAACTTGCCCATTTTTGGCGTAAAACCGGGGGCCGTGTGTGCTATAATCCACCAGGGCCCCCGGGGGTCCCCGGCCAGCCCCCTGCCAGCCCCCAGGCCGGGGGCCGCCAGGGACCCCGTAGGCCGACCATGCCCGCCCCAGGGGGACAGGAAAATCGGGCGTTCGGCCATAAACTTGCCCATTTTTCGTAGTAAAACCTTGGCTCCCAACCCCCATCGCGTTGCCCCAGCCTCACCCAGTCCGCCCGGTCAAACGGAACCCAGGCCATGCAATCGCCCCGGATCATGATTCTGACCCCCTCATTGCCGACCATAAAACTTGCCCATTTTTGGTAGTAAAACCATCCTTGACCGTGTGCTATAGCCCACCGGGCCCCAGTGGGTTCCGCGCCCGCCAGACCTCCCATTCCCAGGGGACAGCGCCCCAGGGCCCCCGCCCCACCACCGACCGCCCCAGGGGCCAAATGGGGAAAATCGGGCGTTCGGCCATAAACTTGCCCATTTTTAGCCGTAAAACCCATGGCTCCCAACCCCCATCGCGTTGCCCCCGCCTCACGGTCCCGCCCGGTCAAGCGGAACCGCATGTCGCAGCCCGGATCATGAGTTCGGCCCCCTCTTTGGGGCCGGCCATAAAACTTGCCCATTTTTTCGTGTAAAACCGTCCGGCCGTGTGTATAGCCCATAGGCCCACCCCGTGACCAAGCCCCCAGGCCGGCCATAAACCCCATTTTTAGACCCAGAGCCCCAGTAAAGCTCCCCCCGTTCGAAACTCCCATTTTTCCCCCCGCCCCCCGGCGTTGCCCCGAGCGGAGCCCCAATCGCAAACGGATCATCGGGTTATTCGGCCCCCTAAACTTGCCCATTTTTAGGCCGTAAAACCGTGCTCCCAACCCCCCATCGCGTTGCCCAGCCTCACCGGTCCCCATGGTCCCAAACGGAGCCAATCGCAGCCCCAGGATCATGAAAATCGGCCCCCTCATTTGCCATAAAACTTGCCCATTTTTCGAAACCCGGCTCCAACCCCCCATGTGCGTTGCCCCACCTCCCGGTCCAAAGCGGAACCCGTCGCCCCCGATCATGAGTTCAGCCCCCTCATTTGCCGCCCTTGCCCATTTTTTGGTAGTAAAGCCCCCGTTCGCGTTGCTATAGCCCACCCATTTTTACCCCGCTCCAACCCCCATCCCCATCGCCATGCCCAGGGGCCCCCCAGACCGACCGAGCCGCCCCAGGGCCAAATGGAAAATCGGGCGTTCGGCCATAAACTTGCCCATTTTTGGGCCGTAAAACCGAGCGGCTCCCAACCCCCCATCGCGTTGCCCCCGCCTCACGGTCCGTGGTCAAGCGGAACCGCATGATCGCAGCCGGATCATGAGTTCGGCCCCCTCATTGGGGCGACCATAAAACTTTACCCATTTTTCTAGTAAAATGCCCCACCCGTGTGTGCTATAGCCCCACCCAACCCCAGCCTGGCCAGCCCCGCCCGACCCCAGCCCCCCCTCCCAGGGGGACCAAGCGCCCCGGGCCCCGGCCGGCCCAGCCGCCCCGAGGGGCAGCCCAAAAGGGAAAATCGGGCGTTCGGCCATAAACTTGCCCATTTTTAGTAGTAAAACCGCCGGCTCCCAACCCCCATCGCGTTGCCCCAGCCTCACGGTCCCGCCCGGTCCAAGCGGAACCGCAATCGCGCCCGGATCATGAGTTCTGCCCCCTCATTGCCGGTATAAAACTTGCCCATTTTTGAGTAAAACCGTCCGCCGGCCGTGTGTCTATAGCCCCCGGGCCCCCGCCGGCCATGCCGCCCCAGAGCCGCCTCCCCGCCGGGGACACCCCAGGGAGCCCCCCGTACCACCGACCGCCCCAGGGGCCCAATGGGGAAAATCGGGCGTTCGGCCATAAACTTGCCCATTTTCGGTAGTAAAACATGGCTCCCAACCCCCATCGCGTTGCCCCCCCCTCACGGTCCCCGCCCCCAGCCAGTCCAAATCCGGAACGGCCCCCTCTTTGGGGCAGCCCGGATCATGAGTTCGGCCCCCTCATTGCCTGACCATAAAACTTGCCCATTTTGGTAGTAAAACCGCCGGCCCCATCGCGTTGCCCACCGCCTCCCAGTCCCTCCCAGGTCCCGGAACCGTAATCCGCCCCCATGAGCCCCCCGGGCCCTTGCCCATTTTTAGTAGCCGTCCGGCCGTTCTATAGCCCCAGGGTCCCGTGCTAGCCGCCCCCGACCTCCGCCCGGGGGCCCCATCAGGGGCCGCCCCCCATGCGACCCCCCCAGCCCCAGAAGTAGAAAGCGGGAAAATCGGGCGTTCGGCCATAAACTTGCCCATTTTTTGGCCGTAAAACCGCCAGGCTCCCAACCCCCCATCGCGTTGCCCCCGCCTCCCGGTCCCGCCGGTCCAAAGGGAACCACAATCGCAGCCGGATCATGAGTTCTGCCCCCTCATTGCCGGCCATAAAACTTGCCCATTTTTAGTAGTAAAACCGTCACATGCCAGGCCGTGTGCTATAGCCCACCCATGCGGCCAGCGCGTCATGCCACCCCCGCCCGGCCGACCCCCCCAGGGGGCCCGGCACCAGGGGACCCCAGGGACCCCAGACCGCCCCAGGGGCCCAGGGCAAACGGGAAAATCGGGCGTTCGGCCATAAACTTGCCCATTTTTCGTAGTAAAACCGCCGGCTCCCAACCCCCATCGCGTTGCCCCCGCCTCACGGTCCCGGTCCAAAGCGGAACATGAATCGCAGCCCCGGATCATGATTCTGGCCCCCTCATTGCCAGCCATAAAACTTGCCCATTTTTTGTAGTAAAACCGTCCGTCCATGCCGTGTGCTATAGCCCACCGGGCCCCAGCCGTCAAAACGCCCGCCGACCGGCCGGCCCAGTGTGCTATAGGGACCCACCGAGGGCCCCCAGCCCCGGCCCCCCCGAGGACCGCCCCATCGGCCGCCCCAGGGGCAGCCAAAATCGGGCGTTCGGCCATAAACTTGCCCATTTTTCGGCCGTAAAACCGCCGGCTCCCAACCCCCATCGCGTTGCCCCCCAGCCTCACGGTCCCGCCCGTCAAGCGGAACCATGATCGCGACCGGATCATGAGTTCTGGCCCCCTCATTGCCGGCCATAAAACTTGCCCATTTTTCGGTAGTAAAACCCCGCCCGGCCGTGTGCTATAGCCCACCCCTGGTCCCGCCGCCCGCCCGAGCAGCCCCCTCTTTGCCAGAGCCCGACCAGCCTCCCCGCCAGGGGACCAGAACGCCCCAGGGGCCCCCCGCCCGACCACCGACCGCCCCAGGGGCCAGGAAAATCGGGCGTTCGGCCATAAACTTGCCCATTTTCGGCCGTAAAACCGCCGGCTCCCAACCCCCATCGCGTTGCCCCCGCCTCACGGTCCGCCGGTCCAAAGCGGAACATAATCGCAGCCGGATCATGAGTTCGGCCCCCTCATTGCCCGGCCCCCCATCTTTGGGGCGGTCGGGCCGTGTGCTATAGCCCACCCGGGCCCCGATGGGCCCGCGCCACGCCCGACCCCAGGCCAGCCTCCCCAGGGGACCAGCGCCCCGGGGACCCCCGACCACCAGAGCCCCAGAGGGGCCAAAAAAAAGGAAAATCGGGCGTTCGGCCATAAACTTGCCCATTTTCGGCCGTAAAACCGCCGGCTCCCAACCCCCATCGCGTTGCCCCCATCACGGTCACGCCGGTCCAAGCGGAACCCCATGATCGCAGCCGGATCATGAGTTCGGCCCCCTCATTGCCGGCCATAAAACTTGCCCATTTTTGGCCAGTAAAACTTCCAAAATGCCGTGTGCTATAAGCCCACCGGGTCCCCGCCATCAGCGCCCGCCGACCCGGCCCTCCCCCCGGGACCGGCCCCAGCCCCCCGGACCGACCCGCCCCCAGGGGCCAAAATCGGGCGTTCGGCCATAAACTTGCCCATTTTCGGCCTTAAAACCATGGCTCCCAACCCCCATCGCGTTGCCCCCGCCTCACGGTCAAGTAGGTCAAACGGAACCGCAATCGCAGCCGGATCATGAGTTCACGGCCCCCTCATTGCCCGGCCATAAAACTTGCCCATTTTTTCGGTAAAACCGTCCCGCCGTGTGCTATAGCCCACCCCCCCCGGGGGCAGCGCCCGTCGACCTGGGCCGTGAGCCCCCCTCCGGGCAAGCGCCCAGGGACCCCCGCGGCCGACCGCCCCAGGGGCAGGAGCGGGAAAATCGGGCGTTCGGCCATAAACTTGCCCATTTTTATCCGTAAAACCATAGGCTCCCAACCCCCATCGCGTTGCCCCCACCTCACGGTCCCGCGGTCAAATGGGAACCTTGTCGCAGCCCCGGATCATGATTTCCGGCCCCCTCATTGCCAGGCCATAAAACATGCCCATTTTTGGTAGTAAAAATAAAACCGCCGTAGTGTGCTATAAGCCCACCCGGGTCCCCATCCGGCGCCCGCCCGAGCCTGGCCCAGCCCCGTAGGGGACCGAGCGCCAGGGACCCCCACGGACCATGAGCCCCCAGGGGCAAAATGGGAAAATCGGGCGTTCGGCCATAAACTTGCCCATTTTTTGGTAGTAAAACCGCCGGCTCCCAACCCCCATCGCGTTGCCCCCGCCTCACGGTCCACGCCCGGTCCAAATGGAACCGCAATCGCAGCCGGATCATGAGTTCGGCCCCCTCATTGCCCGGCCATAAAACTTGCCCATTTTGGTAGTAAAACCTTCCGCCCGTGTGCTATAGCCCACCGGGTCCCCGCCCGGCCCGCCCGCCCCATTTTCGGCCCAGCCTCCCCGGGGACCGGCCCCGAGGGACCCCGCCCCCCCCAAACCGCCCAGGGGCCAAAATGGGAAAATCGGGCGTTCGGCCATAAACTTGCCCATTTTTAGTAGTAAAACCAGGCTCCCAACCCCCATCGCGTTGCCCCCCGCCTCACGGTCCCCCCCGTCCAAACGGAACCAATCGCAGCCGGATCATGAGTTACGGCCCCCTCATTGCCGGCCATAAAACTTGCCCATTTTCGGTAGTAAAACCGTCCATTTGGCGTGTGCTATAGCCCACCCGGGTCCCCGCCCAGGGCCGCGCCAGCCCGCGTTCGGCCTGCCCCCCATTTTTATATGATGAAGCGCCCAGGGGCCCCCCATTTTTGCCCAAACCGCCCCAGAAGGGCAGCGGGAAAATCGGGCGTTCGGCCATAAACTTGCCCATTTTCGGTAAAACCGCCGGCTCCCAACCCCCATCGCGTTGCCCCGCCTCCACGGTCCACTTGGTCCAAACGGAACCGCAATCGCAGCCCCGGATCATGAGTTTTGGCCCCCTCATTGCCCGGCCATAAAACTTGCCCATTTTTCGGCTGTAAAACCATCCCTAAACCCATGCTATAGCCCACCCCAGCCCACGGTTCCCGCATAACAGGGAGTGAAACCGCCCCCAGGATCCCGACCGGCCCCCCATTGGGGGACCAGGGATCGCCCAGGGACCGCCGCTATTTTGCCCCGAGGAAGGCCAGCAGGAAAATCGGGCGTTCGGCCATAAACTTGCCCATTTTTCGGCCGTAAAACCGCCCAGGCTCCCAACCCCCCATCGCGTTGCCCCCGCCTCACGGTCCCTTGGGTCCAAATGGAACAAATCGCAGCCGGATCATGAGTTCGGCCCCCTCTTTGCCCGGCCATAAAACTTGCCCATTTTTATTAGTAAAACCGTCCGCCCCGTGTTCTATAGCCCACCGGGCCCCATGCCAGGAACCGCTTCCCAGCCCGGCCCAGGACGCCCCCCCGGGGACCAGCGCCCAAGGGACCCCAGCCGGCCACCGGCTGCCCCGAGGGCCCAGCAGGAAAATCGGGCGTTCGGCCATAAACTTGCCCATTTTCGGCCGTAAAACCGCAAACTCCCAACCCCCCATCGCGTTGCCCCCGCCTCACGGTCCCACGCCGGTCAAAGGAACCGCAATCGCAGCCCCGGATCATGAGTTACGGCCCCCTCATTGCCGGCCATAAAACTTGCCCATTTTTAAATAGTAAAACCGTCCGCCGGCCGTGTGCTATAGCCCACCGGGTCCCCGCCGGCCAGCCATAATTTATGCCCCGACCGGCCTCCCCAGGGGACCGCCGCCCAGGGCCCCATGGCCATTGGACCGCCCAGGGCAGCCAGGAAAATCGGGCGTTCGGCCATAAACTTGCCCATTTTTCAAATTTTGGACGTAAAACCGCTGGCTCCCAACCCCCATCGCGTTGCCCCCGCCTCACGGTCCCGCCGGTCAAAGCGGAACCGGCAATCGCAGCCCGGATCATGAGTTACGGCCCCCTCTTTGCCCATTTTTGGGTAAAACCATCCCGGCCGTGTTCTATAGCCCACCCGGCCCCATGGCCGGCGCCCGCCCTTGACCCCACCGAGCCCCCCTCTGGGGACCGGCCCCCCGGGCCCCCAGCCGGCCACCCGAGCCCCAGAGGGAAAACGGGAAAATCGGGCGTTCGGCCATAAACTTGCCCATTTTTCGTCCGTAAAACCGCCGGCTCTCAACCCCCCCATCGCGTTGCCACCCGCCTCACGGTCCCCGGTCAAGCGGAACCAATCGCGCCGGATCATGAGTTACGGCCCCCTCTTTGGGGGCCGGCCATAAAACTTGCCCATTTTCTAAAAGCGTCCATTTATTGGTGCCCCACCCGGGTCCCCGCCGGGGGCCACGCCCGCCCAACCCGACCGACCACCCCCGCCGGCCACCGACGCCCCAGAGACCCCGCCGCCACCGACCGCCCGGGGCAGCGGAAAATCGGGCGTTCGCCCATAAACTGCCCATTTTTGGTCATAAAACCGCCGGCTCCCAACCCCCCATCGCGTTGCCCCCGCCTCACGGTCACTTGTCCAATGCGGAACCATTTGATCGCAGCCCCGGATCATGAGTTACGACCCCCTCATTGCGTGGCCATAAAACTTGCCCATTTTTAGGTAGTAAAACCGTCCGTCGGCGTGTGCTATAGCCCACCGGGTCCCAGAAGGCCACGCCGCCCCGGACCGACCTCCCATAGGAGACAAGCCCCGAGGGCCCCCGGCCACCGGCCGCCCCAGGGCCGAAACCGGAAAATCGGGCGTTCGGCCATAAACTTTAGCCCATTTTCTGCCGTAAAACCGCTCCCAACCCCCCCATCGCGTTGCCCCCCAGCCTCACGGTCACGCGGTCCCAAGCGGAACATAATCGCGGCCCGGATCATGATTCACGGCCCCCTCTTTGCCGGGCATAAAACTTGCCCATTTTCTATAAAACCCCACCGGGCCCCCCCCCGGTCCCATGTCCCGCCCGCCCGACCCGCCGCCCCCCGGGGAGCGCCCCAAGAGGACCCCGCCCCCTGCGAAACCGCCCCAGCCGGGCGTTCGGCCATAAACTTGCCCATTTTCGGTAAACCGCCGCTCCCAACCCCCCCCGTCGCGTTGCCCCCGCCTCACGGTCCCGCCCGTCCAAGCGGAAAATCGCGACCTCGGATCATGAAACTTGCCCATTTTTGCCAGCCATAAAACCGCCCATTTTTGATTTTTAGTAGTGTTCAAATAGCCCGGCCGTGTGCTATAGCCCACACCGGGTCCCGCCAGCGCCCGCCGGCCCGACCGGCCTCCTGCCGGGGACCGACGCCCCCCCAGGGGCCCCCGCCCACCACGACCGCCCCAGGGGGCCGAGCCGGAAAAATCGGGCGTTCGGCCATAAACTTGCCCATTTTTGGTCATAAAACCATGGCTCCCAAGCTGTTAGCCTAAAGGGCTACACATAATGTAATTTTGATGATAACAAACATGTGTCTTAAGTGAGGCAAGATGGTTTAATTGTTTTGGTAATAATTATTGCCTTATTGATTGTAAGTGATGGTCTTTTAATCATAGCAAGTTTTTAACATTTCATTTGGTATCATAACATTAAATGCATTAACATGAAGTGGATAAATTTATCTTGTCTATTTATCATGTAGAGTGGTTCATAAAAAAAAAAAAATGGATAGTAGCTTGAATTTGTGAAAGCATGCTTGTATGTTTACATGATTAAATTATCATTGTGTTTAACATTGAGTGCTTTATCATGATGCTTGGTTATATATATATGATCACAACTTATCAACTCATCATGATTGATTTGTTTGTTATTAATCTTTATGAAGTGTTTGAGTATGATAGATAAGTGGTGTGTTTGATTTATTAACTTTTGAATGCTTATATGTTTAATTATTGTGAAAATATACGCATAATGAATTAATTGTATTTTTGTATTAATCATGTCTTAAATGTTTATAATTATGATTCATGCATTAAAATGGTTTTTGAGATGTTTTGGGATCACGTAATGACCTTGGAATCGATCAAATCAGTCAAAAAGTGATCATTTGTGCAGAAAGAGTAGCAAGGAGGGCTTGGGCATTGCCCAAACCGAGAAACAAGCGGCTAGCCGCTTGCCCCCAAGCGGTTAGCCGCTTGGTCACGGGTTTAAGTGATTTTCCCTTTCTTCTTCACATGTTCTTCTTTGTTTCTCTCTCTCCAAAATCGTGAGCAAACTCTCCTCCATTTTCATTCAATTTTTCTTCATTTCTCACACATTTTATGCCAAAATCAATGATTCAACCCATTACCCATGCATTAACCTTTATTAAACTCTTCCCAATCATTATTTCTTCACTTGTTCTTCATCATTTCATCATCATCTCTCACGCATGAACAGTAACTCTCCATTTCTCTCTCAAATTTCTTCATCTTTTACTCATTTTCTTGTTAAAATCAATCATCCAAATTATTATTCATCCATTGCTCCTTCAATTTTTGTTCTCAAAACTTCATTTCATCAACTCTCCACATAAAACCCAAATAAAAAAACCTAACTCTACCCGTTTCTCTCTCTTCATTTTCAAGCTTCCTTTAGCCCATTTTTGATCAATCAACATCATTTGCAGTCTTCAATCATCTCTAGGATCAACTTTCTTGACTCAAACAAATCATTTCACTCAATTTTTTGTAAACCCGAAATTAGACTTTTAAGCTTGTTTTTGTTCCAACAATGGTGGGTGGTGAAAAATCCAAGAGCAAACAAGTGGCCAAGAGGCGCAAGGGCGATTATGGAGATAATCGGAGTTCATATCAACCCACTTGCAGCATCTACGTCTTCGGAAAGCGGTTTCCACGACAATTTTATGTCGAGTCGGTTATCGCTCTTTATTTTGTTAATCTTCGTAATTTGAAGAATTTATAAATTTGTGACAAATTTCTTAGTTATTTTCTCATTACTATGGGCTGGAAAAATGTTTTGGAAAAATGTTTTGGAAAAATGTTTTAGTTATTTTGGAATATGATTATGCGATCCTCGGATAGAATTGTTACAAGTGTTGGGAGCATTCATGATGATTTTTATAATTGATGGTTATATATGTATTGCTTGATAAATTGATGGAGTTGTTGGTTTGAAATAATTGTTTAAGCTTATATGGAAGTGTTTTTAATCATATTGCGTTTTTAAGGATTTGTTCATTTGTAAGAAACTCTGCCAAAATTTTTGCTTGCACAAAATGGTAATATCTTCATCAATTATTTTGATGTCTTGTTTCAAATTGCATCTATCTATTTTTATATGATGAAGGGGAGACAAATATGATATTTTTTTGGATAAAATCAATTTGGTTAAAATTTTAAATTGGTCATATATTTAGGGGAGTATACAATATAATTTTTGATAATATGCATTTTGAACATTTTTGTTATCAAAGGGGAGACAAAGTATTTTGATGATGTAAAATGAGGAAGTAACATGCATTTTGAGCATCTTTATGGTTGATATATGATCATGGTAATGATTTTGAGATATAATGATGATTTGATTACATTTTTTTTATGATGATTTTATATTATGAGTTGTTAATTTGGTAATTGATGGAATAATGGTTTATGATCATTTTATTGTTAATTGGATGTTTGGTTATTACATATTTCTTGATGAACCATTGTGATTTATATGTTGAAGTCATGTATGTCATGTATTAAGGGGAGTATAAATGTCAAAATACATGAGATGTTTGTCATCATCAAAAAGGGGGAGATTGTTAGCCTAAAGGGCTACACATAATGTAATTTTGATGATAACAAACATGTGTCTTAAGTGATTTAATAAATATTTTATTTCACAAGTTCACTAGTTTTGAAGGGTAATATTTATGGAAGTGAATCAAGTGAAATCAAGTTCAAGACACTCCACGGATAACAGGCGAAATCAAGAATGAAGTTTAGAGCTCAACGGATGAATTATTGCGATAAATTCTTGTAAAGCGGTATGATTTAATTAATGCATGATTTAGTATTTGTGAAGCTCAAAAGATTAATTCAATAATTATTTTTCATAAACTAAAACGTTTTATATTTATAACTAAAAGGTTTTATATTTATAAGATAAAGCATTTTGTGGATTTGAGTAATTTGGACTTAAATGAAAAGTTTTGAAATCTTTGAGTTTGATAAATATTATTTTGAATTTTGGATTTGGACTTATTTGTAAAGTTTTGAAGCGTTTTGGGCCATACTATAATTTATGAAAGTTTGAGGACCGAATGAAATTCAATCACATGAAATCCAAAATTGGACAGAGAGGAAGCGGCTAACCGCCTGAGGCTAGCGGCTAGCCGCCTGAGGAAAATCTTATATTTTCAAATTTTGGACTAAAGTGAAAGGTTTTGAAAACTTTAAAAATTATGGGTATTATGTTAAATTTTGAAAAGGACCTCTTTGAGTAATAATAATATATTTGGGGCCATATCATAATTTTAGGAAGTTTTGAAATACAATGCTAGTTGGAAATTCTGAAATTGGACTTATTTGTAAAGTTTTATAAAGTGTAGGGTCATAGTATAATTATAGAAAGTTTTGGGCTAAAGTGTAATTTTGGTGAACAGTATTACTGTAGCAAAATTCAAAATATGACTAATATCACTGTTACAAGCGGCTAGCCGGATAAATCAAGCGGCTAACTTCATTTTCTATAACGGCTAGTTTTCGGGCTTTAACTATAAAAACTCAATCCCAACTTCATTTTAAAGACTAATGCAAGCATAAACAAGGTCATATAACATATATTGAGCTTCCATTTAAGTAAATCATCATTTATTGAATCATTATTGAGCTATAATTTGTTATCCACTCTTAAAGAGAGTTTTATTGTTGTGATTTTCATTACTCATCAAATTGTGAGTGTACAAGTGTGGGAAACACTTGGGGTGAAGAAGATAATCTCTTGTTGTAAAGGTCCATTGACACCTTGGAAGTCAATTGTAAACATTTGAAGCCTTGGGAGGCTTGGATAGTGAAATCCTCAAGCCGGGTGAGCTTGGAGGCGTGGACGTGGCGGGGATAAGCCGAACCACGTAAAAATTCTGTGTTTGCTTTCTCTTCTCTTACTCTTTTAATATTGTGCTTGATTGAATTTATTGTTTTGGATTCCATTAAGGCATTAGATTTAATTGTTGTGTGGTTTGCTTAAGATAATTTTTAAATTCCAATTCACCCCCCCTCTTGGGTTGCACACTTGTATTTCACCAACCCCCATCGCGTTGCCCCCGCCTCACGGTCCGCCCGGTCAAAGCGGAACGATGTCGCAGCCCTGGATCATGAGTTACGGCCCCCTCTTTGGGGCAGGTCCGGACCGTGTGCCATAGCCCACCGGGTCCCAGCCAGAGGCGCGCCCGCCCGACCCCCCGGCCTCCCAGTTGGGGACCCGCGCCCCCAGGGGGTCCCCAGCCCCGGCCCCATACCGCTCCCAGACGGTAAGCAGGGAAAATCGGGCGTTCGGCCATAAACTTGCCCATTTTTAAGCCCCCTCTTAAAACCGTCCGCCCGTCCAGCCGTGTGCTATAGCCCACCCGGGTCCCGCCCCGGGCCGCCCCCCGCCCCGGCCGAGCCTCCCCCCGGGGACCAAGCGCCCCAGGGACCCCCGACCCCAGGCCGCGCCCCAGGGCAGCGGGAAAATCGTGCGTTCGGCCATAAACTTGCCCATTTTTCGGCCGTAAAAAACGCGGCTCCCAACCCCCCATCGCGTTGCCCCCAGCCTCACGGTCACCGGTCAAAGCGGAACATAATCGCGACCCGGATCATGAGTTACGGCCCCCTCTTTGGGGCCAGTCCCAAACTTGCCCATTTTATAGCCCACCGGGCCCCAGCCGTGCTATGCCCCCAGCCCAAACCCGACCGAGCCGCCCCCAGCCTCCCCGAGGCCGCGCCAGCCCGAGGGACCCCGCCGACCCGCCCCCCCCAGAAGAGGAAAATCGGGCGTTCGGCCATAAACTTGCCCATTTTTGTAGTAAAAAACCGCCGCTCCCAACCCCCATCGCGTTGCCCCCGCCTCACGGTCATTGGTCAAGCGGAACGCAATGCAGCCCGGATCATGAGTTCGGCCCCCTCATTCCCGGCCATAAAACTTGCCCATTTTTAGTAGTAAAACCGTCCGACCCGTGCCGTGTGCTATAGCCCACCGGGTCCCCGTGGCGCCCTCCGCCCCGACCCGGCCAGGCCTCCCTCCCAGGGGCCGAAGCGCCCGAGGACCCCGCCCGACCACCGACCGCCCCAGGGGCGAAAATGGGGAAAATCGGGCGTTCGGCCATAAACTTGCCCATTTTTGGCCGTAAAACCATGGCTCCCAACCCCCATCGCGTTGCCCCAGCCTCACGGTCGCCCGGTCCAAGCGGAACCAATCGCAGCCGGATCATGAGTTCTGCCCCCTCATTGCCCGGCCATAAAACTTGCCCATTTTTCGGCCAGTAAAACCGTCACCCGTGTGCTATAGCCCACCGGGTCCCGTGGGCGTTCGCCAATCCTTTCCCCGACCCCGCCCCGCCGGGACCCCATGCCTGGGACCCCCTCCCATTGGGAGGCCACCGACCCCAGCCAGAAAAGCGGAAAATCGGGCGTTCGGCCATAAACTTGCCCATTTTTCGGTAGTAAAACCATGGCTCCCAACCCCCCATCGCGTTGCCCCAGCCTCACGGTCCGCGGTCCCAAACGGAACATGAATCGCAGCCGGATCATGAGTTCGGCCCCCTCATTGCCCGGCCATAAAACTTGCCCATTTTTGGTTTGTAAAACCCGTCCGCCCGCCGTGTGCTATAGCCCACCAGGGCCCCGCCGCCAGCGCCCCCGCCCGACCGACCCGCCCCGAGACCGCGCCCCCGGGACCCCCCGCCCCACCGCCCCGAGGGGCCAGCAGGAAAATCGGGCGTTCGGCCATAAACTTGCCCATTTTTCGGTCGTAAAACCGCCGGCTCCCAGCCCCCCCATTGCGTTGCCACTCGCCTCACGGTCCCCGGTCCAAACGGAACCGCAATCGCAGCCGGATCATGAGTTCGGCCCCCTCATTGCCCGGCCATAAAACTTGCCCCATTTTGGTAGTAAAACCGTCCGCCCGTGTGTGCTATAGCCCACCCGGGCCCCGCCGGACCAGCGCCCGCCGCCCCCCGACCGGCCCCCCCGGGGCCAGCGCGCCAGGTGCCCCCCCGGCCACCGCCCCGGGGGCAGCGGGAAAATCGGGCGTTCGGCCATAAACTTGCCCATTTTTTCGGCGGTAAAACCCATGCTGCTCCCCACCCCCATCGCGTTGCCCCAGCCTCACGGTCCCGCCCAGGTCCAAAAGCGGAACCCATAATCGCAGCCAGGATCATGAGTTACGGCCCCTCATTGCCCATAAAACTTGCCCATTTTTCGGCCGTAAAACCGTCCGCCGGCCGTGTGCTATAGCCCACCCACCCCGCCCGTGGGCCCACCCGCCTCCGGCCCGGCCAGGCCTCCCAGCCCCGGGGCCAACGCCCAGGGAGCCCCGGCCACCGACCGCCCCAGGGGCAGCAGGAAAATCGGGCGTTCGGCCATAAACTTGCCCATTTTTCGGCCGTAAAACCGCCGGCTCCCAACCCCCCCATCGCGTTGCCCCCGCCTCACGGTCCCGCCGGTCCAAACGGAACCGCAATCGCAGCCCCGGATCATGAGTTACGGCCCCCTCATTCCCCGGCCATAAAACTTAAACCGTCCGCCGGCCGTGTGCTATAGCCCACCCGGGCCCCCGCCGGGGACCGTGCCCGTCGGCCCGGCCTCCCCCCCGGGGGCAGCGCCCAGGGGCCCCGCCGGCCACCGACCGCCCCAGGGGCAGCAGGAAAATCGGGCGTTCGGCCATAAACTTGCCCATTTTTGGCCGTAGTAAAACCGCCGGCTCCCAACCCCATCGCGTTGCCCCCAGCCTCACGGTCCCGCCGGTCCCAAGCGGAACCCAATCGCGCAGCCCGGATCATGAGTTCATGGCCCCCTCATTGCCGGCCATAAAACTTGCCCATTTTTAGTAAAGCGATAAAACCGTCCGCCGAGTGTGCTATAGCCCACCGGGCCACCAGTGGGCCGCGCCACCCCGACCCTGACCGGCCTCCCCGCCGGGGACCGCGCCCCAGGGCCCCCGCGACCCCCCAGCCGCCCCTTGGGCCAAAGCAGGAAAATCGGGCGTTCGGCCATAAACTTGCCCATTTTTGGCCGTAAAACCGCCGGCTCCCAACCCCCATCGCGTTGCCCCCGCCTCACGGTCCCCGGTCCAAGCGGAACATAATCGCAGCCAGGATCATGAGTTCACGGCCCCCTCATTGCCGACCATAAAACTTGCCCATTTTTTTGGCCGTAAAAATCCGTCGGGCCGTGTGCTATAGCCCACCA
>JASUUI010000040.1:0-19134 GCA_030444775.1 Atalantia buxifolia | reverse complement strand
ACTAAATGTAGTGCATTAAAAAGTCCCTAAGGGTATCAAAAAGATGTTGAAGCAGCTGGACACAAGTTGTTTTTGTTTTGACCACTAGTATGTTGGAGGTAGAACAGAAAAGAATCTATTTCAGTAACTTTAATGCCTGCGAGGAGTACATTCTTTTATTTTTTATGTGGTGACAATAAACATGTTAAAGACAGTTTACAGATCATATTGCCCTATTTCTAGAATTTTAGTAGCAAGTTGCGAATGACTAGTATAAAATAAAAAGAAGCTAACAAACATATCAAGCCATAAGCAAAACAAAAGCATAAATATTTTTATTTGACATAACAACAAGCTATCAAGCATAGCAAGCTACGGAACTCATGAGAATTTACAAAATCAAAGCTGCCATTTTTTTAATTATAAAATACAGAAGAAATCCCCAAGATACATAAAGCACAATGTTTTGAAATTGATATCTTTAGTTTCCATAGCGTGAAAAGAAACAAACAAGTAGAGAAACAACTCCCCATCCCCTAAATCTCACCTCTGTTACATAATTAACAAGGCAGGCCTTGCTCCAGAGGGCTGTTGCAGATGTGAAAGATTTCAATATTCATAATCCACTGATGGTCTCATACAAAAAGGTAGAAGTTAGCATTTCATAGATTATGAGATTCGTTATAACTACAAAATGCACTACAAAATTTTATCAGTAGATAACATAAAAATTAATGTATGTGTGTAATTGTACTAGAAAATTTTAATTTTTTATAATGTCAAAGTTGAACAAAGCTCATGGATGGTGCAGCAACCGCAACAGCTTGAAAAGAGGAAGTAGAAACACATGACGAGTATTAGTAAATACTGTATATGGTACACATGCATCTCACCTGATACAAGGATTGAGCAAGCATACTTTGCTATGGACATTAAAAATAATTAAAACCGAAACGGATACACACTAGTGAGCACGACTGTAAAGCCAAGTAACAGTAAAGTAAGAAATTATTCCCCAGTGCTTTGGCTTTACCAACATCTATTTCTTCTATCTCCCTCCTTTTTAATGTGCAAATTCCAGAACTGTTTATTTATGAGTGGCATCATCAGAAAGCTGAGAATAATGGAAATCACAACTATGAACTCTGCAGCATCATCCTCTTAGAAGCAAAGGGTGGCAGGGGATTCCTTAAACCGTTGTCTGTAGACTCCGCAGCATGTACAGTAGAATCAAAAGTTGGCATAGTTAAATTATTCTTTTGAAAAACAAAAAAGGATTAGCGAAGTAAAGGCTGCAGCTTGAACAGCATTAGAAAACCATTTAAAAATTGGCATTCTAAAAAGTTAGCTTAAAACATTCGCCATCTAAATCAGAGTAAGAAAGATAATTTGAGATACGCAATTGCAAGGCGAGGGAACAAGAATGCACGAACATAAGTGAAGCAGTTTGATTTTAACAGCAAAATATACCAATGGTAGCAAAAAAATACTTGCAATATGCAAATGTAAATCAGGACAAGGGGAAGAATTATCTGGAAACAAAACAAGAAGGGGAAAAAAAATAAAAAAGAGGCTCCACAGCACAAGTCAATCTAATACTTTTAATTAGCCAAATAAGCCAACTTCGAAAAAAACATGCCTTTGACAGGCAATTTGTTGTCGAAAAACTAATAAAAATGCAGAGGCATCCTTAATCATTTCACAAGGGAAGTCCATGCCCAGCCAAGTTAGCATAATGTAAACATCAAATTTATCAGGCAACAGGAGTAGATGTACTCTTTTCCAGGAGTGAATAGATAGTTGAAATCGAATAAAACATGCCTTTGACAGTCAATCTGAACCGAATTGTCTACGGACAGCACCATACCTTGTAGCAATGCAAACAGCCCGTGGTAAGTCACAGGAAGCATCGGCTACTACTGGTTGCCCGAGAGGAGACGAGGGAATAGAGAAACAATGAATGCGAATCGGAGAGGATAATATTTTTTTTGGGGGGAAGTTGAAAAATTTTGCTTCATTTGCGCGGGAATATGCGAGGAAAGGTTCATTTTATACTGAGCTAAAAGAAACGGTGCGTTTTAGTGCCATTGGCGCCCGATACACTGTTTGGAAAGGGTCGAAATTTTCGAAATGCGATAACTTTGTGTTCGGAGGTCCGATTGAGGTGTTTTTTTTTTTTAAACTGCATAACTTTTCGAGAGGAATGCGGTGGTCAAGTTCCAAAGGAGCTTGGGGGGCTTTTTTGACCCTTAATTTTGCAGTTTTCTTATGTTTTGACCAATTTTTTGGACCACAAATTTTTTAACCCTAACTATTTTTTACCATAAGACATTTTAATTTTGATTCAACCACAGAAAGCGGCAACCTAAATGTGCAATTATGATTTAAAATTGTTAATTTTTGGATTTATAATTAAATTCTATCTTACTTTTCCATTTAACTAATATTTGCGCCCATAGTTGTTAGATTTTAGGGCGGCTCAATGGTTTGAAGTTTTATTTGTGTTTTTCCCCTCCATGTAAAGGGTTCAAGCTGCAGCTAAAGCTTCGTTTTTTTTTTTCAAATATGAAGGCAACTACTTTTCAAGTTCCGTTTGGGCCGGCGGGGCCGTGAGGCGGGGGCAACACGATGGGGTTGGGAGCCGTGGGTTTCTGGCCTAAAAACGGGCAAGTTTATGGCCGAACGCCCGATTTTCCAGTTTTCGGCCCCTCGGTGGGCGGTCGGTGGCCGGCGGGGGGCCCTCGGGGGGCGTCGGTCCCCGGGGCGGCCGGTCGGGGCGGGCGGCGGCCCCTGCGGGCCCAGGTGGCTATAGCACACGGCCGGCGGACGGTTTTACGGCCGAAAAATGGGCAAGTTTTATGGCAGGGCAATGAGGGGCCGAAGCTCATGATCTGGGGCTGCGATTGCAGTTCCGTTTGGACCGGCGGGGCCGGGAGGGGGGGGCCACGCGATGGGGGGGTTGGGAGCCGGCGGTTTTACGGCCGAAAAATGGGCAAGTTTATGGCCGAACGCCCGATTTTCCCGTTTTCGGTCCCGCGGGGGCCGGTGGGCGGCCGGCGGGGGGCCCTCGGGGGACGTCGGTCCGCGGCAGGGACGGCCGGTCGGGCCATTTAACTACGGGCCCGGGGCCCGGGTGGGCTATAGCACACGTCGGGCAAGTTTTATTTGGAAGAGGGGGCGGTAACTCATGATCCGGGGGTGCGATTGCGGTTCCGTTTGGACCGGCCGGACCGTGAGGCGGGGGGCTACGCGATGGGGTTGGGAGCCAGCTTAGTTTTACGGCCGAAAAATGGGCAAGTTTAGGGCCGAACGCCCGATTTTCCGGTTTTCGGCCCTCGGGGGCGGCGGCCGGCGGGCGGGGCCCTCGGGCGTCGGTCCCCGGGGGGAGGCAGGCCTCGGGGGGGTGGGTCGGCCCCGAGGCCCGGTGGGCTATAGCACACGGCCGACGGACGGTTTTACGGCCGAAAAATGGGCAAGTTTTATGGCCGGGCAATGAGGGGGCCGTAACTCATGATCCGGGGCTGCGATTGCGGTTCCGTTTGGACCGGCGGGACCGTGAGGCGGGGGGCAACGCGATGGGGACGTTGCGAGCCGGCGGTTTTACGGCCGAAAAATGGGCAAGTTTATGGCCGAACGCCCGATTTTCCCGTTTTCGGCCCCTCGGGGGGCGGTCGGTGGCCGGCGGGGGTCCTCGGTGGGCGTCGGTCCCCGGCAGGGGAGGCCGCCCCAAAGGGGGCGCGGGCCGGCCGGGGGCACGGTGGGGTATGAGCAACACATGGGCGGGTTGAGCGGTTTTACGGCCGAAAAATAGGCAAGATTATGGCCGAACGCCCGATTTTCCCGTTTTCGGCCCCTTGGGGGGCGGTCGGTGGCCGGCGGTGAACCCTCGGGGGGCGTCGGTCCCCGGCGGGGGGGGGCGGGCGAGGCCCCCGGCGGGGGCCCGGGTGGGCTATAGCACACGGTCCGGACCGGCCCCAAAGAGGGGGCCGTAACTCATGATCCGGGGCTGCGATTGCGGTTCCGTTTGGACCGGCGGGACCGTGAGGCGGGGGGCAACGCGATGGGCGGGTTGGGAGCCGGCGGTTTTACGGCCGAAAAATGGGCAATTTTATGGCCGAACGCCCGATTTTCCCGTCTTCGGCCCCTCGGGGGGGCGGTCGGTGGCCGGCGGGGGGCCCTCGGGGGGCGTCGGTCCCCGGCGGGGGAGGCCGGTCGGGGCCGGGCGGGCGCGGCCCCCGGCGGGGGCCCGGGTGGGCTATAGCACACGGCCGGCGGACGGTTTTACGGCCGAAAAATGGGCAAGTTTTATGGCCGGGCAATGAGGGGGCCGTAACTCATGATCCGGGGCTGCGATTGCGGTTCCGTTTGGACCGGCGGGACCGTGAGGCGGGGGGCAACGCGATGGGGGGGTTGGGAGCCGGCGGTTTTACGGCCGAAAAATGGGCAAGTTTATGGCCGAACGCCCGATTTTCCAGTTTTCGGCCCCTCGGGGGGCGGTCGGTGGCCGGCGGGGGTCCTCGGTGGGCGTCGGTCCCCGCGGGGGCGGTCGGTCGGGGTCGGGCAGGCGCGGCCCCCCGCGGGGGCCCGAGGGGGCTATAGCACACGGTGACGGAGTTTTTACTGGAAAAATGGGCAAGTTTTATGGCCGGGCAATGAGGGGGCCGTAACTCATGATCCGGGGCTGCGATTGCGTTTCCGTTTGGACCGGCGGGACCGTGAGGCGGGGGGTAACGCGATGGGGGGTTGGGAGCCGGTTTCTGGCCGAAAAATGGGCAAGTTTATGGCGAACGCCCGATTTTCGGCCCCCTCGGCGGTCGGTGGGTGGCCAAGGGCCCTCGGTTGGCGTCGGTCCCCGGCGGGGGCCAGGTGAGGGCTGCGGCCCCGGGCCCAGGTTTTACCTGCCAGGCCGGCAAGTTTCTGGCCGAAAATGGGCAAGTTTTATGGCCGGGCAATTATGGCCGTAACTCATGATCATGATCTGCGTGTGCGGGGGTCCTCCGTTTGGACCCGGTGGCGGGACCGTGTGGCGGGGGCAATGCGATGGGGGTTGGAAATGGGCGGTTTTACCCCCGAAAATGGGCCGTAAGTTTATGGTCCCGGCAATGAGGGCCCTCGATTTTCCGTTTGGCCCCTCGGGGCAGGACCGTGGGCGGCGGGGGCCTCGATGGGGGGGGAGCTGGCGGTTTCTGGCCGAAAATTGGGCAAGTTATGGCGAACGCCCGATTTTCGGTGGGCTTCAGCCCCGGGGCGGGCGGTGGCCGGGCAAGTTTTATGGCCCTCGGGAGGGTCGGTCCTCATGATCCGGGGCCGTGCAGGGCTGGCGGGCGCCACCCCAGGGACCGGGGAGGCTGGCTATAGCGATGGGGGTTGGGAGCCGGCAGTTTATGGCCGAAAAATGGGCAAGTTTATGGCCGAACGCCCGATTTTCCGGTCTTCGGCCCCTCGGGGGGCGGTCGGTGGCCGGCGGGGGGCCCTCGGAGGGCGTTGGTCCCCGGCGGGCCGGGCGGTCGGTGGCCGGGCGGACGCGGCCGGTGGGGGGCGGTGGGCTATAGCACACCCACTTGACGGTTTCGGCCGCCGAAAAATGGGCAAGGTTTATGGCGGAAAAATGAGGGGGCCGTAACTCATGATCCGGGGCTGCGATTGCGGTTCCGTTTGGACCGCGGGACCGTGAGGCGGGGGCAACGATGGGGTGTTGGGAGCCGGCGGTTTCTGGCCGAAAAATGGGCAAGTTTATGGCCGAACGCCCGATTTTCCGTTTTCCCTCGGGGCGGTGGCCGGGGGGGCCCTCGGGGGGCGTCGATCCCCGGCGGGGGAGTCCGGTCGGGGGCGGACGGGCGCGACTCCCGGCGGATGCCCGGGTGGGCTATAGCACAGGTCGAGACGGACGTTTTATGCCGGCCCCAAAGTTTTAAGGCCGTAACTCATGATCCGGGCTGCGGTGCAGTTCCGTTTGGGCCACCGCGGGGCCGTGAGGCGGGGCAACGCGATGGGGGTTGGGGCCGCGGTTTCTGGCCGAAAAATGGGCAAGTTTATGGCGAACGCCCGATTTTCCGTTTTCGGCCCTCGGGCGGTCGGTGGCCGGCCGGGGCCCTCGGGGGGCGTCGGTCCCAGGGAGGCCGGTCGGGGGGGGCGCGGCCCCGGGGACCCGGTGGCTATAGCACAGGCCCGTGGGCAGTTTCTGGCCGAAAAATGGGCAAGTTTTATGGCCGGGCAATGAGGGGGCCGTAACTCATGATTCGGGGCTGCGATTGCAGTTCCGTTTGGACCGGCGGGACCGTGAGGCGGGGGGCAACGCGATGGGGGGGGTGGGAGCCGGCGGGTTTTCGGCCGAAAAAAGGGTAAGTTTATGGCCGAACGCCCGATTTTCCCGTTTCCGGCCCCTCGGGGGGCGGTCGGTGGCCGGCGGGGGTCCTCGGTGGGCGTCGGTCCCCGGCGGGGGCGGTCGGTCGGGGTCGGGCGGGCGCAGCCCCCGGCGGGGGCCCGGGTGGGCTATAGCACACGGCCGGACAGTTTTATGGCCAAAAAAATGGGCAAGTTTTATGGCGGGCAATGAGGGGGCCGTAACTCATGATCCGGGCTGCGATGCGTTCCGTTTGGACCAGGCGGGACCGTGAGGCGGGGCAACGCGATGGGGGTTGGGAGCCGGCTGTTTTGGCCGAAAAATGGCAAGTTTATGGCCGAACGCCCGATTTTCTGTTTTTCGGCCCCTCGGGCGGTCGGTGGCCGTGGGGTCCTCGGTGGCGTCGGTCCCCAGGCGGGGTCCCGTCGGGAGGCATTAGGCGGCGCCCCCGTGGGGACCGGGTGGGCTATAGCACACGGCCGGCGGACGGTTTTACGGCCGAAAAATGGGCAAGTTTTATGGCCGGGCAATGAGGGGGCCGTAACTCATGATCCGGGGCTGCGATTGCGTTTCCGTTTGGACAGGCGGGACCGTGAGGCAGGGGGCAACACGATGGGGGGGTTGGAAGCCGGCGGTTTTACGGCCGAAAAATGGGAAGTTTATGGCCGAACGCCCGATTTTCCGTTTTTCGGCCCCTCGGGGGGCTGTCGGTGGCAGCGGGCCCCTCGGGCGTCGGTCCCAGCCCGGTTCCCAGTTGGGCGGGCCGGCGCGGCCCGGCGGCCGGGGGGGGCTATAGGGGGCGGCCGGAGGACCGTTTTGGCCGAAAAAAATGGGCAAGTTTATGGCGAGCAATGAGGGCCGTAACTCATGATCGGTGGCTGCGTTGGTGGTTCCGTTTGGGGGCCCGTGGGCGGGTCGGTCCCAGCCGCGGTCCAAAAAATGGGCAAGTTTATGGCCCTGCGGCGATTTTCCCATTTGGGCCCCTCGGCGCACGGTCGGCCCGGCCCCTCGTAACTCGGTCCCAGCTGGGTGCAGTTCCGTTTGGACCCAGCGGGACCGTGAGGCGGGTGGCAGCGATGGGGGTTAGGGCCGTGGCGGTTTTACTGGCCGAAAAATGGACAAGTTTATGGCGAAAAATGAGGGCCGTTTTTTCATGATCTCGGGCTGCGGTGGCGGTTCGTTTGGGCCCAGCGGGAGGCCGTGAAGGCGGGGGCGGCAGCGATGGGGGTTAGGGCCGTGGGTTTCTGGCCGAAAAATGGGCAAGTTTATGGCGAAACGCCGATTTTCCGTTTTCGGCCCCTCGGTGGC
This sequence comes from Atalantia buxifolia, assembly GCA_030444775.1. Taxonomy (NCBI): domain Eukaryota; kingdom Viridiplantae; phylum Streptophyta; class Magnoliopsida; order Sapindales; family Rutaceae; genus Atalantia; species Atalantia buxifolia. The sequence goes on along the minus strand of JASUUI010000040.1, from coordinate 11,504 downwards.
GGTCGGTGGCAGCCCGGGGGCCTCGGTGGCGTCGGTCCCAGCGAAGGCGGTCGGTCGGCGTAGGCGGGCGCGGCCCCGGCGGGGGCCAGGTGGGCTATGCACAGTTTCTGTCGAAAAAATCGGGCCCAAAGAAGGGGCCGTAACTCATGATCGAGGGCTGCGATGCGGTTCCGTTTGGACCCGGCGGGACACACCGTGAGGCGGGGGCAGCAGCGATGGGGGGTTAGGGCCCGTGCGGTTTCTGGCCGAAAAAATGGGCAAGTTTATGGCGAACGCCCGATTTTCCGTTTCGGCCTCTCGGGCGTGGCCTCGGTCCCGGTGGCCCCAGCGGGCGGCCAGTCGTTGAGCTATAAGCAGGCCGGCGGCCCCCGGTGGGCAGTTTATGGCCCAGTCGGACCGGCCCCAAAGAGGGCCGTAACTCATGATCCGAGGCTGCGATGCGTTCCGTTTGGGCCGCGGGACCGTGGGCGGGGAAACCTTGCGATGGGGGTTGGGAGCCAACGGTTTCTGGCGAAAAATGGGCAAGTTTATGGCCGAACGTAATTTTCCCATTTTCGGCCCCCTTGGGCGGGGCGGTGGCGGGGAGGCCCTCGGGCGCGAGCGATGGGGGGTTGGCCGTGCAAAGCGGTGGCGTCGGCCGGCCGGTAAATAACTCATCCACGAGTGCAATTTATGGCCCGTGGGCGCCCTGCGGGGGGTTATAGGCAAGTTTATGGCCGAAGCCCCGTTTTCGGCCCCTCGGGGCGGTCGGTGGCCCATTTGAGGCCCTCGGGCGTCGGTCCCAGCGAGGCCCAGTCAGTCGGCAGCGGGCGCGGCCCGGGGGACCCGGTGGGCTATAGCACAGGCCGTGAGACAGTTTCTGGCGAAAAATGGGCAAGTTTTATGGCCGGGCAATGAGGGCCGTAACTCATGATCAGGGGCTGCGATGCGGTTCCGTTTGGACCCGGCGGGACCGTGAGGCGGGGGAGCAGCGATGGGGGTTAGGGCCGGCGGTTTCTGGCCGAAAAATGGGCAAGTTTATGGCCGAACGGCGCCGATTTTCCGTTTTCGGCCCCTCGGGGCGGTCGGTGGCCGGAGGCCTCGGGGCGTCGGTCCCAGCGGCGGGAGGCCATCGGGCTGGGGCGGTGCGCGCCCCGTTCGGGCCCGGTGGCTATAAGCACGGCCCGTGAGGGCAGTTTCTGGCCAAAAAAATGGGCAAGTTTTATGGCGGGCAATGAGGGGGCCGTAACTCATGATCGGGGCTGCGGTGCGTTCCGTTTGGGCCGGCGGGACCGTGAGGCGGGGCAGCGATGGGGGTTGGGGCCCAGTTTCTGGGCCGAAAAATGGGCAAGTTTATGGCGATTGCCCCGTTTCGGCCCCTCGGTGGCGGTCGGTGGCCGGGGGGCCTCGTGGCGTCGGTCCCCGTGCGGAGGTCGGCGAGGCGGGGGTCGGGCCCGGCCCCGGCGAGCCGGGTGAGCTATAGCACAGGCCGTGAGCAGTTTCTGGCCAAAAAATGGGCAAGTTTTATGGCCGGGCAATGAGGGCCGTAACTCATGATCGGGGCTGCGATGCGGTTCCGTTTGGACCCGCGGGACCGTGAGGCGGGGGCAGCGATGGGGGTTGGGAGCCGCGGTTTCTGGCCCAAAATGGGGCAAGTTTATGGCGAAACGCCCGATTTTTCCGTTTCGGCCCCTCGGGGCGGTCGGTGGCCTGTGGGCCTCGGTGGCGTCGGTCCCAGCGAGGCCGTCGGCGGCGAGCGCGGCCCCGAGGAGGCCGGTGGGCTATAGCAAACCCGTGGGACAGTTTCTGGCCAAAAAATGGGCAAGTTTATGGCGGGCATGGCCGTAACTCATGATCCGGCGATTGCGGTTCCGTTTGGGCCCCTCGCGGGACCGTGGGCGGGGGGGCCCTGGGGGTTGGTCCCAGCCGGCGGTTTCTGGCTGAAAAAATGGGCAGTTTATGGCGAGCCTATAGCATTTTCCGGTTTCGGCCCCTGGGGGCCGTAACTCGGTGGCAGGGGGCCCTCGGGGCGTCGGTCCCGTTTGGGAGGCCCAGGTCGGCCGTGAGGCGGGAACAGATGGGGGTTAGGGCCAGGTTTCTACGGCGAAAAATGGGCAAGTTATGACCTGAGCAAGTTTCCCGTTTCGGCCTCTCGGGCGGTCGTGGCTCATGATCCGGGGCTCGGGCCGGTTCCGTTTGGGCCGCGGGACCGTGGCGGCGGGGGGCACGATGGGGGTTGGGCCGTGATTTTCTGGCCAAAAATGGGCAAGTTTATGGCGAAACGCCATTTTCCCGTTTCGGCCCCTCGGGCGGTCGGTGGCAGCGAGGCGCCTCGGTGGCGTCGGTCCCAGCGGCGAGGCAGTCGGCCCGGCGGCCGGGCGGCCGGCCCCGTAGCCGGGTGGGCTAGTTTCTGGCTATAGCACAGTCGGCAAATTTTATGGCCAAAGAGGCCGTAACTCATGATCGGGGCTGCGATTGCGTTCCGTTTGGCCAGCGGGAGGCCGTGAGGCGGGAACAGCGATGGGGGTTGGGGCCGGCGGTTTCTGGCCGAAAAATGGGCAAATTTATGGCCGAACGCCCGATTTTCCGTTTTTCGGCCTTTCGGGGGGTGGTCGGTGGCCGGCGGGCCCTCGGGCGGCCCCAGGGGCCCAGGCGGCCGGGCACGGGCCCCGTCGAGGGCAGGTGGGCTATAGCACCTGGCCGTGACAGTTTCGGCCCCTGACAAGTTTATGGCCCCAATGAGGGCCGTAACTCATGATCCGGGCTGCGATTGCGTTCCGTTTGGACCGGGGGACCGTGAGGCGGAGAACGATGGGGGTTTGGGCCAGCGGTTTCTGACCGAAAAATGGGCAAGTTTATGGCCGAACGCCCGATTTTCCGTTTCGGCCCCTCGGGCCGTCGGTGGCAGCCCGGGCCCTCGGGCGTCGGTCCCAGCGGGGCTGCCCGGTCGAGGCGGGCGGGCGCGGCCCCAGGGCGGCAGGTGGGCTATAGCACACCGTGGACCCGTTTCTGCCCAAAAAAAATGGGCAAGTTTTATGGCGGGCAATGAGACTCGTAACTCATGATCGGGGCTGCGGTGCGGTTCCGTTTGGACCCAGGACCACCGTGGCGGGAGCAGCGATGGGGGTTAGGGCCGGCGGTTTCACAGTAAAAAATGGGCAAGTTTATGGCCGAACGCCGTAAAACAGATTTTCCGTTTTCGGCCCCTCGGCGGTCGGTGGCCGGGGGCCCTCGGTGGGCGTCGGTCCCAGTGGGGGCGGGTGGCTATGGCACCCCTTCGGGACCCCCGGAGTTTCCCAAAGAAGTTTATGGCCGGGCAAGAGGGCCGTAACTCATGATCGAGGCTGCGATGCCGTTCCGTTTGGACCGTCGGGATAATGAGGCGGGGGCAACGCGATGGGGGTTGGGGCGGCGGTTTCTGGCCGAAAAATGGGCAAGTTTATGGCGAGCGGCGATTTTCCGTTTTGACCCTCGGGGGGTGGCAGTGGCCGCGGAGGCGTCGGTGGGGAGCGGTCCTCGGCGGGGCGTCGGCCCCGGCCCGGGTGGCTATAGCACACGGCGAACCGGCCCTGAAAAATGGCGTAACTCATGGCAATCCTGTAACTCCGATGCGGTTCCGTTTGGGCCGTCGGGACCGTGAGGCTGTGGGCAGCGATGGGGTTGGGAGCCGGTTTCTTCACGGCCAAAAAATGGGCAAGTTTATGGCGGCTTGTTTTCCGTTTCGGCCCCTCGGGCGGGATCGGTGGCGGCGGGGCCTCGATGGCGTCAGTCCCCGTTTGAGGCCGGTCAAAGGGACGCGTGCGCGGCCCAGTGCAAGGTGGGCTATAGTTCGGCCGGCCGTGAGACAGTTTCTGGCCGAAAAATGGGCAAGTTTTATGGCCGGCAATGAGAGCCGTAACTCATGATCGGGGCTGCGATTGCGTTCCGTTTGGGCCGCGGGACCGTGAGGCGAGGGGCAGCGGATGGGGGTTGGGGCCGGCGGTTTCTGGCCAGAAAAATGGGCAAGTTTATGGCGAAAGTTGGATTTTCCCGTTTTTCGGCAGCCCGGCCTCGGGCGGTCGGTGGCCGGCGGGGGTCTCGGTGGCGTCGGTCCCCCGTTTGGGCAGTCCCGGGAGGCGGGGCCGTGGCCCGGCGGACAAATGGGGGTTGGGGCCGGAGCGGTTTCTGATCGGCGAAAAAAATGGGCAAGTTTATGGCCGAAAATGCCCGGATTTTCCATTTTCGCCCCTCGGGGCAATCGTGTGGCCGCGGGGCCGTTGGTCCTCGGGGGCGTCGGTCCCAGCCTCGGGCCGTCGGTCCGGGGCAGGCGGCGGCGCGCGGCCCCTGCGGGGGCCGTGGGCTATAGCACACGGCCGTGAGGCAGTTTCACAAAGCCGGGCAGAGTTTTATGCGGGCAATGAGGGCGTAACTCATGATCCGGGCTGCGATTGCGGTTCCGTTTGGACCGGCCATGGGCGTGAGGCGAGGCGAAGGATGGGGGTTGGGAGCCGGGCGGTTTCACGGTTTTGAAAAATGGGCAAGTTTATGGCCGAAACGCCCGATTTTCCCGTTTCGGCCCCTCGGGGTCGGTGGCCGGCAGGGGCCCGGTCGGCGTCGGTCCCAGCGTCCCCGGGGCCCAGCGGTCGGGCGAGGCCCAAGCGGCCCCGCGGGGACCCGGGGCTATACCTTGCCGGACCGTGAGACTGTTTCTGGCCGAAAAATGGGCAAGTTTTATGGCGGGCAATGAGGGCCGTAACTCATGATCGGGGTTCCGTTTGGACGGCGGGACCGTGGCGAGGGGCAGCGATGGGGGGTTGAGGCCGTTTTCTGGCGAAAAATGGGCAAGTTTATGGCCGAGCCCGGAATTTCCCGTTTTGGCCCCTCGGGGTCGTCGGTGGCAGCGGGGCCCTCGGTGGCGTCGGTCCCAGCGGGGCAGTCGGTCGAGGCGGCGGCGCGCCCAGGCGGGCCGGTGGGCTATAGCGACGGCCGGATCGGGCGTTTTGGCCAAAAAATGGGCAAGTTTTATGGCGGGCAATGAGGGCCGTAACTCATGATCGGGGCTGCGGTGCAGTTCCGTTTGGACAGCCCAGGACCCGTGAGGCGGGGGCAGCGATGGGGGTTGGGCCGGCGGTTTCTGGCGAAAAATGGGCAAGTTTATGGCGAACGCCCGATTTTCCGTTTCGGCCCCTCTCGGGGCGGTCGGTGGCCAGGCTCGAGGTCCCAGCCCTCGTGGCGTCGGTCCCAGGCCAAGGAGGCTCAGTCATGGCCCGGGCGCGGCCCCGTTTGGGCCCGGTGGGCTATAGCCCGATTCAGCCGTGAGGGGCAGTTTCTGACCGAAAAATGGGCAAGTTTATGGCCCAGCCGCCCGATTTTCCGTTTCGGCCCCTCGATCGGCGGTCGGTGGCTGCGGGGGCCCTCGGGGCGTCGGTCCCCAGGACGGCGGGGGGCCGTGAGGCGGGCGCGGGCCTCGGGCCGATGGGCTATAGCACCACAACCGGCGGACGGTTTTACGGCCGAAAAATGAGCAAGTTTTATGGCGGGCAATGAGGGGCCGTAACTCATGATCTGGGGCTGCGATTGCGGTTTCGTTTGGACCCCGCCCGGGCCCGTGAGGCGGGGAGCGATGGATGGGGGTTAGGAGGCCCGCGGTTTCTGGCCGAAAAATGGCAAGTTTATGGCGAGCACGCCCGATTTTCCGTTTTCGGCCCCTCGGGGGCGGTCGGTGGCAGCGGGGGCCCTCGGGGCGTCGGTCCCAGCGGGAGGCCCAGTCGGGGCCGTCAGGCCGGCGGCGCGCCCCCGGCCCCGGGTGGGCTGCTATAGCCGGCCGGGGGACCCATTTCTGGCCGAAAAAAAATGGGCAAGTTTTGGCCGGGCAATGAGGCCGTAACTCATGATCCGGGGCTGCGATCGGTTCCGTTTGGACCCGGGGGACCGTGAGGTGAGGGGCAGCCCCGATGGAGGGTTAGGTTCCGCCCCCTTTTCTGGCCAAAAATGGCAAGTTTATGGCGAGCGCCGATTTTCGTTTTGGCCCCTCGGTGGCGGTCGGTGGCGTGCCCAGGCCCCTCCCCTTGTCCCCAGCCCGGGGGCCCGGGCCGGGCGGGCGGCCCCGCGAGGGCCAGGTGGGCTATAGCACCCGGCGGGAAAATTTCGGCCGGCCAAAATGGGCAAGTTTTATGGCTAGGGCAATGAAGGGCCCAACTCATGATCGGGGCTGCCCCCATTGCGGTCCGTTCCGTTTGGACCCAAGCGGGACCGTGATCATGAGGGCCCCCTCATGGGGGTTAAACTTGCCCATTTCTGGCCGAAAAATGGGCAAGTTTATGGCCCGAACGCCCGATTTTCCGTTTCCCCTCGGGGGTTCGGTGGCCGGCGGGCCCTCGGTGGCGTCGGTCCCAGCCGGGCCCCGGATCAGTCAGTCGGCCGAAGGCCCCGGCGTTGGCCATAAACTTGCCCATTTTTCGGGTGGGCTATAACCCAGCCGTGAGGCTTTCCAACCCCCATCGAAAAATGGGCAAGTTTATGGCCGGGCAATGAGGGGCCGTAACTCATGATCCCCTGCGATGCGGTTCCGTTTGGACCGCCCGGGACCGTGAGGCGGGGGCAGCGATGGGGGTTAGGGCCCGCGGTTTCTGGCCGAAAAATGGGCAAGTTTATGGCGAAACCTCCCCATTTTCCGTTCTTCGCCCCTCGGGGCGGTCGGTGGCAGCGGGGGCCCTCGGGCGTCGGTCCCCGCGGAGGCCCCGTTTTTGGCCGGGCGGGCGCCCAACCCCCATCCGGCCCGGGTGGCTGCCCATAGCCCCGAATGGCCGTGAAAAATGGTTTCTGGCCCCCTCTAAAATGGGCAAGTTTTATGGCGGGCAAATGAGGGCGTAACTCATGATCCCGGGCTGCGATTGCCCCGGATCCGTTTGGACCCCGGCCGCCCGGCCGTGGAGCTTGCCCGATGGGGGTTGGGCCCGGCCGTTTTCTGGCCCAAAAATGGGCAAGTTTATGGCCGAGCCCTGATTTTCGTTTCGGCCCCTCGGGGACGGTCGGTGGCCACCACCGACCGCCCAGTGGGGGGCCCTCGGGCGTTCGGTCCCCAAACTTGCCCATTTTTGGCCGGGTAAAAGGCCGGGGCGGCTCCCAACCCCCCATGGCGCTGCCCCAGCCACGGCCGTGTCCGGTTTCAAAGCGGAAAAATGGCGGCCGGATTTTATTCGCCCCCAATCATTGCGTAACTCATGATCGGGCTGCCCATTTTTGGTTCCGTTTGGGCCCCGTGGGCTACCCGTGAGGGCCCCATCGGGCGGCCCGGGGCGCGATGGGGGGTTTGGAGCCCCCGTTTCGGTTTCACCAGCCGCCCCAGAAAATCGGCAGCAGGAAAATCGGGCGTTCGGCCATAAACTTGCCCATTTTTGGCCGTAAAACCCGGCTCGGTCCCAACCCCCCATCGCGTTGCCCCCGCCTCACGGTCCCCGGTCCAAGCGGAACCACAATCGCAGCCCGGATCATGATTCACGGCCCCCTCATTGCCGGCCATAAAACTTGCCCATTTTTGGTAGTAAAACCGTCCGCCCGCCGTGTGCTATAGCCCACCGGGCCCCGCCGTGGGCCGCCCGCCCGCCCCGACCCGCCTCCCCCAGGGGCCGCGCCCCGAGGGCCCCCCCCACCGGCCACAGGCCGCCCCCGAGGGGCAGCAGGGGAAAATCGGGCGTTCGGCCATAAACTTGCCCATTTTTCGGCCGTAAAACCGCCGGCTCCCAACCCCCCGATCGCGTTGCCCCCCGCCTCACGGTCCCGCCGGTCCAAACGGAACCGCAATCGCAGCCCCGGATCATGATTCGGCCCCCTCATTGCCCGGCCATAAAACTTGCCCATTTTTCGGCCGTAAAACCGTCCGCCGGCCGTGTGCTATAGCCCACCCGGGCCCCCGCCGGGGGCCGCGCCAGCCCGTCCGGCCCCCTCCCCGCCGGGACCGAGCCCCCGAGGGCCCCCCGGCCCGACCACCGCCGCCCCAGGGGCCAGCAGGGAAAATCGGGCGTTCGGCCATAAACTTGCCCATTTTCGGTAGTAAAACCGCCGGCTCCCAACCCCCATCGCGTTGCCCCCGCCTCACGGTCCCCGGTCCAAAGCGGAACCGCAATCGCAGCCCGGATCATGAGTTCGGCCCCCTCATTGCCGGCCATAAAACTTGCCCATTTTTTTAGTAAAACCGTCCGCCCGGCCGTGTGCTATAGCCCACCGGGCCCCCGTGGGCCAGCGCCCCCGCCCGACCCGGCCTCCCAGGGGACCGCCCCCAGGGCCCCGCCGACCACCGCCCCCCGAGGGGCCGGAAACAGGAAAATCGGGCGGTCGGCCATAAACTTGCCCATTTTTAGGCCGTAAAACCGCCGGCTCCCAAACCCCCCATCGCGTTGCACCCCGCCTCACGGTCCCGCCGGTCCTAACGGAACCGCAATCGCAGCCCCGGATCATGATTCACGGCCCCCTCTTTGCCCATTTTCGGCCGCCAAAACTTGCCCATGTGCTATAGCCCACCCCAGCCCGTGTGCTATAGCCACCGGGCCCCCCGCCGCCCGGCCCCGACCCGCCCCCCCCGGGACCCCCCCCGGGACCCCGCCCGCCCCGACCGCCCCCAGGGGCCGAAAATCAGGAAAAAATCGGGCGTTCGGCCATAAACTTGCCCATTTTTGGCCGTAAAACCGGCTCCCAACCCCCATCGCGTTGCCCCCGCCTCACGGTCCCGGTCAAAGCGGAACCATGAATCGCAGCCCGGATCATGAGTTCGGCCCCCTCTTTGGGGCCATAAAACTTGCCCATTTTTGGTAGTAAAACCGTCCGTCCGTGTGTGTGCTATAGCCACCACCGGGCCCCAGCCGTGCCCCCCGCCCGACCCCGACCCGCCGCCCCCAGCCGGGGCCCGCCCCCCCCCCCGCCGACCACCGACCCGCCCCAGGGGCCAAAATGGGAAAATCGGGCGTTCGGCCATAAACTTGCCCATTTTTGTAGTAAAACCGCGGCTCCCAACCCCCATCGCGTTGCCCCCGCCTCACGGTCCGCGGTCCAAGCGGAACCGCAATCGCAGCCCCGGATCATGATTCTGGCCCCCTCATTGCCGGCCATAAAACTTGCCCATTTTTAGGTAGTAAAACCGTCCGCCCGTGTGCTATAGCCCACCGGGCCCCAGCCGGTCCGGCCCCCCCCCCGACCGGCCGCCCCCCCGGGGACCCAGCGCCCCGAGGGACCCCCCCGGGCCACCGACCGCCCCAGGGGCCGAAAATGCAGGAAAATCGGGCGTTCGGCCATAAACTTGCCCATTTTGGTAGTAAAACCGCCCGCTCCCAACCCCCCATCGCGTTGCCCCAGCCTCACGGTCCGCCGGTCAAGCGGAACCGCAATCGCAGCCGGATCATGAGTTCGGCCCCCTCATTTGCCGGCCATAAAACTTGCCCATTTTTGGTAGTAAAACCGTCCGCCCGGCCGTGTGCTATAGCCCACCCGGGCCCAGCCATGGCTTCCCCACCCCGACCCCGGCCGGCCCCCCCCGGGGGCCGGCGCCCCGGGGCCCCCGGACCACGACCCCCCCAGGGAGCCCCGCAAATGGAAAATCGGGCGTTCGGCCATAAACTATTTTTGGCCGTAAAACCGCCGGCTCCCAACCCCCATCGCGTTGCCCCCGCCTCACGGTCCGCCGGTCAAAGCGGAACCGATCGCAGCCCGGATCATGAGTTCTGCCCCCTCATTGCCGGCCATAAAACTTGCCCATTTTTAGTGTAAAAACGTCCGCCGGTGTGTGCTATAGCCCACCCGGGCCCCGCCGCCGCCCCCGCCCGCCCCGACCGGCCTCCCCCGGGACCGACCCCCAGGGCCCCGCCCCGACCACCCGCCCCAGGGGCCAAAAAGCGGAAAATCGGGCGTTCGGCCATAAACTTGCCCATTTTTCGGCCGTAAAAACCGCCAGGCTCCCAACCCCCATCGCGTTGCCCCCAGCCTCACGGTCCGCGGTCAAAGCGGAACCGCAATCGCAGCCCCGGATCATGATTCTGGCCCCCTTTGCCCGGCCATAAAACTTGCCCATTTTGTGCTATAAAACCGTCCAGCCGCCCGTGTGCTATAGCCCACCCCCGCCCCTCGCCCCGCCGGACCCACCCCCCCAGGGCGAAAAGGGAAAATCGGGCGTTCGGCCATAAACTTGCCCATTTTTGGTAGTAAAACCGCCGGCTCCCAACCCCCCATCGCGTTGCCCCGCCTCACGGTCCGCGGTCAAGCGGAACATGTCGCGATCCGGATCATGAGTTCGGCCCCCTCATTGCCGGCCATAAAACTTGCCCATTTTTGGTAGTAAAACCACCGCCGGTGTGTGCTATAGCCCCCACCGGGCCCCCGCCCATGGACGCCCCGCCCCATCCTTGGCCGCCTCCCGTCGGGGGACAGCCAGGGCCCAGGGCCCCGCCGGCCACCGCCCCCCAGGGGCCGGCCAGGAAAATCGGGCGTTCGGCCATAAACTTGCCCATTTTTCGGCCGTAAAACCGCCGGCTCCCAACCCCCCCATCGCCTTGCCCCCAGCCTAACAGGCCCGCCGATCCAAACGGAACCGCAATCGCAGCCGGATCATGATTCTGACCCCCTCTTTGCCGGTCGGGCCATAAAACTTGCCCATTTTTAAGGGTAAAAACCGTCCGCCGTGTGTGCTATAGCCCACCGGGCCCGGTGCCCCGCCCCGGACCGCCGCCCCCAGCCCAGGACCGAAGCCCACCGAGGACCCCCGCCACCGACCGCCCCAGGGGGGCCAGCGGGAAAATCGGGCGTTCGGCCATAAACTTGCCCATTTTCGGTATAAAACCGCCGCTCCCAACCCCCATCGCGTTGCCCCCGCCTCACGGTCAGTCCCCTGGTCCAAGCGGAACGCCGCAATCGCAGCCGGATCATGAGTTCGGCCCCCTCATTGCCGGGCCGCCATAAAACTTGCCCATTTTTGCTAAAACCCACCAGGCCGTGTGCTATAACCCACCCGGTCCCCAGCCGTGGCTCCCCCCTCCGGCCAGGCCGCCCCCCAGGGGACCAGCGCCCCCGGCCCCAGCCCCAGGGCCCCCGGGGCCAGGGAAAATCGGGCGTTCGGCCATAAACTTGCCCATTTTCCCGGCCGTAAAACCGCATCTCCCAACCCCCCCATCGCGTTGCCCCCGCCTCACGGTCCCGCGGTCCAAAAGAATCCGGAACATGTCGCAGCGATCATGAGTTCGGCCCCCTCTTTGGGGGCCATAAAACTTGTCCCATTTTGCCCGTCCGCCCGGCCGTGTGCTATAGCCCACCCGGGCCCCCGCGCCCCCGCCCCGCCAACCCCCGCCCAGACCGCGCCGCCCAGGGCCCCCGGGCGAAGGGGTGCGGAAAAATCGGGCGTTCGGCCATAAACTTGCCCATTTTTAGCCGTAAAAACGCCGGCTCCCAACCCCCCATCGCGTTGCCCCCGCCTCACGGTCCCATGGTCCAAACGGAACCCAATCGCAGCCCCGGATCATGATTCTGGCCCCCTCATTGCCCGGCCATAAAACTTGCCCATTTTT
>JASUUI010000399.1:0-41163 GCA_030444775.1 Atalantia buxifolia | reverse complement strand
TAAAACCCTCCCAACCCCCATCGCGTTGCCCCCGCCTCACGGTCGCCGGTCAAGCGGAACGCAATCGCAGCCCCGGATCATGACTTGCCCCCTTTTGGTAGTAAAACCGTCCGGACCGTGTGCTATAGCCCACCGGGCCCCGTGTTTCCCCCGCCCGCCCGACCGGCCGCCCCCCCATGGGGGACCAGCGCCCAGGACCCCCGACCGCCGACCGCCCACCGAGGGGCCGAAAACCGGAAAATCGGGCGTTCGGCCATAAACTTGCCCATTTTTCGGCCGTAAAACCGCGGGCTCCCAACCCTCCCATCGCGTTGGCCCCAGCCTCACGGTCACGCCCGGTCAAGCGGAACATGTCGCAGCCGGATCATGATTCGGCCCCCTCTTTGGGGCGGCCATAAAACTTGCCCATTTTTATAAAACCCACCCCGGCCGTGTGCTATAGCCCCCGGGCCCCGGGCCCGACCCCAGCCCCGACCCCGGACCGGCCTCCCCCGGGACCCCCCCGAGGACCCCCCGCCGGCCACCGACCGCCCCAGGAGTAGCAAAATGGGAAAATCGGGCGTTCGGCCATAAACTTGCCCATTTTTAGCCGTAAAACCGCCGGCTCCCAACCCCATCGCGTTGCCCCCAGCCTCACGGTCCCGCCCGGTCAAGCGGAACCGCAATCGCAGCCGGATCATGAGTTCGGCCCCCTCATTGCCCGGCCATAAAACTTGCCCATTTTTAAGTAAAACCGTCCGCCCGGCCGTGTGCTATAGCCCACCGGGCCCCGCCGCGCCCGCCCGCCGGCCCGGACCCTCCCCGCCGCGGGACCGAGCGCCAAGGGCCCCCCGCCGGCCACCGACCGCCCCCCGACGGCCGAAAACGGGAAAATCGGGCGTTCGGTCATAAACTTGCGCATTTTTCGGCCGTAAAACTGCCGGCTTCCAACCCCCCCATCCCGTTGCTCCCCGCCTCACGGTCCCGCCGGGTCAAAGCGGAACATGATCGCAGCCCGGATCATGAGTTCGGCCCCCTCTTTGCCCGGCCATAAAACTTGCCCATTTTTAACCGTAAAACCCCCCCCGGCCGTGTGCTATAGCCCACCGGGCCCCAGGGCCCGCCCCGCCCCCCAAACCGCCCCCCCCCAGGGACCCGGCGCCCCCGGGCCCCCGCCGGCCACCGACCGCCCCCGAGGGCCCGGAAAATCGGGCGTTCGGCCATAAACTTGCCCATTTTTCGGCCGTAAAACCGCCCGGCTCCCAACCCCCCATCGCGTTGCCCCCAGCCTCACGGTCCCGCCCGGTCAAAGCGGAACATGATCGCAGCCCGGATCATGATTCGGCCCCCTCTTTGCCCGGCCATAAAACTTGCCCATTTTTAGTAGTAAAACCGTCCGCCCGGCCGTGTGCTATAGCCCACCCGGGCCCCACCGCGCCCCACCCAGGCCAAACCGCCTCCCCGTGCCGGGCCGCGCCCCGAGGGCCCCCTGGCCCCGACCAAACCGCCCCGAGGGGGCCGCAGGAAAATCGGGCGTTCGGCCATAAACTTGCCCATTTTTTGCCGTAAAACCGCCGCTCCCAACCCCCATCGCGTTGCCCCCGCCTCACGGTCCCGCCCGGTCAAAGCGGAACCGCAATCGCAGCCCCGGATCATGATTACGCCCCCTCATTTGCCCGGCCATAAAACTTGCCCATTTTTAGTAAAACCGTCGCCCGGCCGTGTGCTATAGCCCACCGGGCCCCAGCGGGGATCCAGCGCCCCCGGCCCGACCGGCCTCCCCGCCGGGGGACAGCCCCGAGGACCCCGGTGAGCCACCGCCGCCCCGAGGGCGCCCGGGAAAATCGGGCGTTCGGCCATAAACTTGCCCATTTTCGGCCGTAAGTAAACCGCCCGCTCTCCCAACCCCCATCGCGTTGCCCCCGCCTCACGGTCCCGCCGGTCCCAAAGCGGAACCATAATCGCAGCCCCGGATCATGAGTTCTGCCCCCTCATTGCCGGCCATAAAAAAACTGCCCATTTTTAGTAAAAACCGTCCGCCCGGCCGTGTGCTATAGCCCACCGGGCCCCGCCAGGTGCCGCGCCCGCCCGGCCGGCCCCCCCCCCGGGCCAGCGCCCCCGGGCCCCCGCCCGGCCACCCGCCCCGAGGCGAGCAGGAAAATCGGGCGTTCGGCCATAAACTTGCCCATTTTTAGTAGTAAAACCGCCCGGCTCCCAACCCCCATCCATCGTTGCCCCGCCTCACGCCCCCCAGCCTCACGTCCCAAAGTCCAACCGCAATCGCCGCCCGGATCATGATTCGGCCCCCTCATTGGGCAGGCCATAAAACTTGCCCATTTTTATAAAAACCGTCCGCCCGGCCGTGTGCTATAGCCCCCCGGGCCGTGCCGGCCGCCCCGGCCAGCCGTGCGCCCCGATGCCCAGGATTTTCCGTTTTCGCCCCTCGGGCCCAGGCCCCGAGGCCAGGCCCGGTGGGCCTCCCAGCCCCCATCGGTTGCCCCCGGTCCGGTCGGTCCAGAAAATGGGGCGGATCAAATCGGGCGTTTGGCCATAAAAATTGCCCATTTTTGGCCGGCCGTAAAACCGCCGGCTCCCAACCCCCCATCGCGTTGCCCCCAGCCTCACGGTCCCCGGTCCGTGAGCGGAACCACAATCGCAGCCGGATCATGAGCCGGCCCCCTCTTTGGTTTCCGGCCATAAAAAATGGGCCCCATTTTGGCCGTAAAACCGTCCCATTTTCCGTTTGCCCCTCGGAGCCGTCCCAGCCGGTCAGGCCCCAGGACCCCGCCAGGGGGCCCCAGGAGCCCGGGCGTTCGGCCATAAACGGCCCATTTTTTCGGTAAAACCGGGCTCCCAACCCCCCATCGGACCCCAAAAGAGGGCCGTAACTCATGCCCCAGCGGAACCACCCGGTGCATCGGTTCGGCCCCCGTCAAACCGCCCAGGGAGCGATGGGGATTTCGGGCGTTTTCGGCCATAAAACTTGCCCATTTATGGCCGTAAAACCGTCCCCAACCCCCATCGCGTTGCCCCCCCTCGGGCCGGTCCGTGGCGCGAGGCCGGAGCCCCGGATCCCAGCGGATTCCCGCCCCCCGGCCCAGGCCATGAAACTATAACCCATTTTCCGCCCCGTAGGCCCAGTAAAAAAAAAGGGCGTTCGGCCCATAAACTTGCCCATTTCATGAAAACCGGCTGCCCCAACCCCCCATCCGTTTGCCCCCAGCCTCACGGTCCAGGTCCAGGCGGGGAACCAGCAATGGGGGATCATGAGAGGCCCCCTCATTCGGCCATAAAAATTGCCCATTTTGGCCGTAAAACCCACCGTTTGCTCCCCACCCCCCATCGGTGTTGCCCCACCCACCCGCCCGGTCAGGGTCCCAGCCAGCGCAGCCCGGGAGGCCCAAGTTCGGCCCCCCGGCCGGCCATAAAACTTGCCCATGGGGCAGTTTCGGCGAAAAAAATTGCCCATTTTTATGGCCGTAAAAGAGGCCCCACTCATGATCGCGGGCTCCGATGCGTTCCGTTTGGCCGGCGGGACCGTGAGGCAAAGAGCCCCGATGGGGGTTGGGAGGCCCGGCGGTTTCACGGCCCCTCAAAATGGGCAAGTTTATGGCCATAAAACTTGCCCATTTTCGGCCCCTAAAAAACCGTCGGTGGCCCACCCTATAGCCCACGGGCCCCGGTGGCGTCGGTCCCGCCCCGGCGGTCGGCAAACGGAGCCCCGCCCCGTGCCGGGCCGCTATAGCCAGTCAAAAATCGGGCGTTTCGGCCAAATGCCAAGTTTTCGGCCGGGCAATGAGGGCTAACTCATGATCCAACCCCCCCATGCGTTCCGTTTGGACCCGCGGGACCGTGTGAGGCCCAAAGGGAACAGCGATGGGGGTTAGGGCCCGCCCCCTCATTTCACAGGCCAAAAAAACTTGCCCATTTTAGTTTATGGCCAAACCCATTTTTTTCCGGGCTCCCAACCCCCGGTGGGTGGGCGTTGCCCCTCGAGGAGTCGGTCCCGGTCCCGTCGGTCGGCGGGCCCAAGCGGGCCCCGGCGGAGGCCGGTGGCTATAGCACACGGCCCCCATCGGGCGTTTCTGGCCATAAAAAATGCCCATTTTATAAGTGGGCGTCCCAAGGCCGTAACTCATGATCCCGGGCTGCGATGCGGTTCCGTTTGGGCCCCAGCGGGACCGTGAGGCGGGCGGGGAGCATGCGATGGGGGGTTAGGGCCCCCTCGTTTCTGGCCAAAAAAATGGGCAAGTTTATGGCCGAAAACGCCCGATTTTCCGTTTCGGCCCCTCGGTGGCGGTCGGTGGCAGGCGAGGGCCCCCTCGGTGGCGTCGGTCCCCGGCGAGGCGGGCGGCGGCGCCGCCCCGCCCCGTGTCGGCCAGGTGAGCTATAAACTGCCGGACAGTTTCTGGCCAAAAAAATGGCAAGTTTATGGCCAGGCAAAGAGGGGGCCGTAACTCATGATCCGGGGCTGCGATTGCGGTTCCGTTTGGACAGCGGGACCGTGAGGCGGGGGCCAGCGATGGGGTTAGGGCGGCGGTTTCTGGCCAAAAAATGGGCAAGTTTATGGCCAAACGCCCGATTTTCCGGTTATCGGCCGCTCGGTGGGCGGTCGGTGGCGGCGAGGCCCTCGGTGGCGTCGGTCCCCGCGGGGCTCCGTCAGTCCGTGGGCCGGGCGGGCGCGGCCCCGGCGGTGGCCCCGGTGGGCTATAGCACACGGCCGTGGGCAGTTTCTGGCCAAAAAAATGAGCAAGTTTATGGCCGGGCAATGAGGCCGTAACTCATGATCGGGGCTGCGATGCGATTCCGTTTGGGCCAGCGGGGCCGTGAGGCGGGGAGGCAGCGATGGGGGTTAGGGGCCGGCGGTTTCTGGCCAAAAAATGGGCAAGTTTATGGCGAAACCCGAATTTTCCGTTTTCGGCCTCTCGGTGGCGGTCGGTGGCCCCTCGGTGGCGTCGGTCCCAGCGGGGCGGTCGGGGCGGGCGGGCGGGCGGTCCCGCGAGGGCCGTGGGCTGAGGCTAGCACACGGCCGTGGGCAGTTTCTGGCCAAAAAATGGGCAAGTTTTATGGCGGGCAATGAGGGCGTAACTCATGATCCGGGGCTGCGATTGCGGTTCCGTTTGGACAGCGGGGCCGTGAGGCGAACAGCGATGGGGGTTGGGCCGCGGTTTCTGGCCGAAAAATGGGCAAGTTTATGGCGAAGCCCAATTTTCCGGTTTTCGGCCCCTCGGGCGGTCGGTGGCGGTGGCGGGGGCCTCGGTGGCGTCGGTCCCAGCCCGGGCCCGTCAGGCCGGGGCGCGGCGGCCGGCGAGGCCGGGTGGGCTATAGCACCACAGCCGTGGCAGTTTCTGGCCAAAAATGGGCAAGTTTATGGCCGGGCAATGAGGAGCCGTAACTCATGATCGGGGCTGCGATGCGGTTCCGTTTGGACCCGCGGGACCGTGAGGCGGGGGCAACGATGGGGTTGAGGCCGTGGTTTTCTGGCGAAAAATGGGCAAGTTTATGGCGAGCGCCCGATTTTCCGTTTCGGCCCCTCGGGCGGTCGGTGGCAGCGAGGGTCCCTCGGTGGCGTCGGTCCCCGTGAGGCGGCAGTCGGGGCGGGCGAGGCCGGTGGGCTATAGCCCCCCGGCGGGTGGTGAGCTATAGCACTGACAGGTCAAAAAAAATGGGCAGTTTATGGCCGGGCAATGAGGCCGTAACTCATGATCGGGGCTGCGATGCGTTTCCGTTTGGACCGGCGGGACCGTGAGGCGGGGCAGCGATGGGGGTTGGGGCCGAGCCGTTTTCTGGCCGAAAAATGGGCAAGTTTATGGCGACGCCCGATTTTCCGTTTTCGGCCCCTCGGTGGCGGTCGGTGGCGCGGGGGCCCTCGGGGGGCGTCGGTCCCAGGCGGGGGCGGCAGTCGGGGCGGGCGGGCGTCGCGCCCGTGCGGGCCGGGTGGCTATAGCACCTGCAGCCGTGAGGGCAGTTTCTGGCCAAAAATGGCAAGTTTATGGCCGGCAATGAGGGCCGTAACTCATGATCGGGGCTGCGATGCGGTTCCGTTTGGACCCGCGGGACCGTGAGGCGGGGCAACGCGATGGGGGTTAGGAGCCGGCGGTTTCTGGCCGAAAAATGGGCAAGTTTATGGCCGAACGCCCGATTTTCCGGTTTTCGGCCCCTCGGGGGGCTGTCGGTGGCCGACGAGGGGCCCTCGGAGGGCGTCGGTCCCCGGCGGGGGGTCGTGGGGGTCGGGCGCGCCACCCCGGCGGGCCGCCGGTGAGCTATAGCACGGCTTCTGGCGTGAGCAGTTTCTGGCCAAAAAAAAAATG
Organism: Atalantia buxifolia; assembly: GCA_030444775.1. Lineage (NCBI taxonomy): Eukaryota > Viridiplantae > Streptophyta > Magnoliopsida > Sapindales > Rutaceae > Atalantia > Atalantia buxifolia. Next base: position 34,873 of record JASUUI010000399.1, on the reverse strand, counting down.
GGCAAGTTTTATGGCGGGCAATGAGGCCGTAACTCATGATCGGGGCTGCGATGCGGTTCCGTTTGGACAGCGGGACCGTGAGGCGGGGAACAGCGATGGGGGTTAGGGGCAGCGGTTTTCTGGCCGAAAAAAATGGGCAAGTTTATGGCGAACAATGAGGATTTTCCGTTTCGGCCCCTCGGGGCGGTCGGTGGCGGCGGGGGCCCCTGGGCGTCGGTCCCCGTGGGGCCCCGTCGAGGCCGGTCGGCGGCGCGTCGTCGGGCCCTAGTTTGGCCGTGGGCCTGGCCAAAAATGGCAAGTTTTATGGCCGGGCAATGGCCGTAACTCATGATCGGGGCTGCGGTGCGGTTCCGTTTGGACCCGGGACCGTGAGGCGGGGCGATGGGGGTTAGGGCCCGGTTTCTGGCCGAAAAAATGGGCAAGTTTATGGCGAGCGCCGATTTTCCGTTTCGGCCCCTCGGTGGCGGTCGGTGGCAGCGCCCCTCGGTGGCGTCGGTCCCAGCGAGGTGGCTCCGGCGGCGCGGCCCAGCCCCAGTGGTGGGCTATAGCACAAAAAAAAATGGGCAAGTTTTATGGCCGGGCAATGAGGGCCGTAACTCATGATCGGGGCTGCGATGCGTTCCGTTTGGACCCGCGGGACCGTGAGGCGGGGGGCAACGATGGGGGTTAGGAGGCCGGTTTCTGGCCAAAAATGGGCAAGTTTATGGCGAACGCCCGATTTTCCGTTTTCGGCCCCTCGGGCGGTCGGTGGCGCGGGGCCCTCGAGGGCGTCGGTCCCAGCGGGGGCCGTCGGGGCCGGGCGGCGCGGCCCGGGGGGCGGTGTATAGCTTAGCACAGGCCGTGGACAGTTTCTGGCCGAAAAATGGGCAAGTTTTATGGCCGGGCAATGAGGGGCCGTAACTCATGATCGGGGCTGCGATGCGGTTCCGTTTGGACCGCGGGACCGTGAGGCGGGGGCAGCAGCGATGGGGGTTAGGGCCCGGTTTCTGGCCAAAAAATGGGCAAGTTTATGGCGAACGCCCGATTTTCCGTTTCGGCCCCTCGGGCGGTCGGTGGCAGCGAGGGGCCCTCGGGGCGTCGGTCCCAGCGGGCCGGCCGGTCGGGCGGGCGGGCGCGGCCCCGGCCCCCGGTGGGCTATAGCTCACCTGGCCGTGAGGACAGTTTCTGGCCAAAAAAAATGGGCAAGTTTTATGGCCGGGCAATGAGGGCGTAACTCATGATCGGGGCTGCGATGCGGTTCCGTTTGGACCCGGCGGGACCGTGAGGCGGGGGCAGCGATGGGGGTTTAGGAGCCGGTTTCTGGCCGAAAAATGGGCAAGTTTATGGCGAGCACGATTTTTCCGTTTTCGGCCCCTCGGTGGGCGGTCGGTGGCAGCGAGGGCCCTCGGTGGCGTCGGTCCCAGCCGGCGGCGGTCCCGGGCGGCCCCGCCCCGGCCCGAGCCGGTGGGCTATAGCACCACGGCCGGCCGGAGCAGTTTCTGGCAAAAAAAATGGGCAAGTTTTATGGCGGGCAATGAGGGCCGTAACTCATGATCGGGGCTGCGGTGCGGTTCCGTTTGGACCCAGCGGGACCGTGAGGCGGGGAGCAACGCGATGGGGGTTAGGGGCAGCGGCGGTTTCTGGCCGAAAAAAATGGGCAAGTTTATGGCGAAACGCCCGATTTTCCGTTTCGGCCCCTCGGGGGGGTCGGTGGCAGCGGGGGCCCTCGGGGCGTCGGTCCCAGGGGGGGCCAGTCGGGGGCGGGCGGGCGCGGCCCCGGCGGCCCAGTGGGCTATAGTTTATAGCCTGGCCCGTGAGGTGGTTTCTGGCCAGAAAAAAAATGGGCAAGTTTTATGGCCGGCAATGAGGGCCGTAACTCATGATCGGGGCTGCGATGCGGTTCCGTTTGGACCGGCGGGACGTGAGGCGGGGGCAACGATGGGGGGTTTAGGGCCGCGGTTTCTGGCCGAAAAATGGGCAAGTTTATGGCGAACGCATTGCCGATTTTCCGTTTCGGCCCCTCGGGCGGTCGGTCGGTGGCAGCGAGGGGTCCCTCGGTGGCGTCGGTCCCAGCCCAGGGGCAGTCGGTCGGGCCGGGCGGCGCGCCCCGTGGGCCGGTGGGCTATAGCACACGGCCCGTGAGGAGCAGTTTCTGGCCAAAAAAAAATGGGCAAGTTTTATGGCGGGCAATGAGGGGCCGTAACTCATGATCGGGGCTGCGATGCGTTCCGTTTGGACCCGCGGGACCGTGAGGCGGGGGAAGCGATGGGGGTTAGGGCCGGCGGTTTCTGGCCAAAAAAATGGGCAAGTTTATGGCGAAACGCCCGATTTTCCGTTTTGGCCCCTCGGGGGCGGTCGGTGGCAGCGGGGGGCCCCTCGGTGGCGTCGGTCCCAGCGGCCGTCGGGGCGGGCGGGCGCGCGGCCCAGCGGGGCAGGTGAGCTATAGCACACGGCCGTGGACAGTTTCTGGCCGAAAAATGGGCAAGTTTTATGGCCGGGCAATGAGGGCCGTAACTCATGATCGGGGCTGCGATGCGGTTCCGTTTGGACGGCGGGACCGTGAGGCGGGGGCAACGATGCGATGGGGGTTAGGGAGCCGGCGGTTTCTGGCCAAAAATGGGCAAGTTTATGGCGAAACGCCCGATTTTCCGTTTCGGCCCCTCGGGGGGTCGGTGGCAGCGAGGGGAGCCCTCGGGGCGTCGGTCCCCGGCCCGGGCCCGGTCGGGGCGGGGCGGCGCGCGCCCCGGCGAGGCCGGGTGAGCTATAGCACACGGCCGTGGAGCAGTTTCTGGCCGAAAAATGAGCAAGTTTATGGCGGGCAATGAGGGCCGTAACTCATGATCGGGGCTGCGATGCGGTTCCGTTTGGACCCAGCGGGGCCGTGAGGCGGGGCAACGATGGGGGTTAGGAGCCGCGGTTTCTGGCCAAAAAATGAGCAAGTTTATGGCGAACGCCCGATTTTCCGTTTCGGCCCCTCGGGCGGTCGGTGTGCAGCGGGGGCCCCTCGGTGGCGTCGGTCCCAGCCCGAGGCGGCCGGTCGGGCCGGGCGGCGCGGCCCCAGCGGGCCGGTGAGCTATAGCACCTGGGCCGTGAGGCGGACAGTTTCTGGCCGAAAAAAATGGGCAAGTTTATGGCCGCAATGAGGGCCGTAACTCATGATCGGGGCTGCGATGCGGTTCCGTTTGGACCCGGCGGGACCGTGAGGCGGGGAGCAGCGATGGGGGTTGGGCCGGCGGTTTCTGGCCAAAAAAATGGCAAGTTTATGGCGAACGCCCGATTTTCCGTTTTCGGCCCCTCGGCCCCTCGGGCGGTCGGTGGCAGGGGGGCCCTCGGTGGCGTCGGTCCCCGGGGCGCCGGTCGGTCGGGGCCGGGCGGGGGCCCAGGTGGGCTATAGCACACGGCCGTGTGAGCAGTTTCTGGCCAAAAAAATGGGCAAGTTTATGGCAAAATGAGGGCCGTAACTCATGATCGGGGCTGCGATGCGTTCCGTTTGGACAGCGGGACCGTGAGGCGGGGAGCAGCGATGGGGGTTAGGGCCGGCGGTTTCTGGCGAAAAATGGGCAAGTTTATGGCGAACGCCCGATTTTCCGTTTTCGGCCCCTCGGTGGTGGCGGTCGGTGGCAGTGGGGCCCTCGGTGGCGTCGGTCCCAGCCCAGGGGCCGGTCGGGGCGGGCGGGCGCGGCGCCGGCGAAGGGCAGGTGGGCTATAGCACCACAGCCCGTGAGCAGTTTCTGGCCAGCGAAAAATGGGCAAGTTTATGGCCGGCAATGAGGGCCGTAACTCATGATCGGGGCTGCGATGCGGTTCCGTTTGGACCCAGCGGGACCGTGAGGCGGGGAACAGCGATGGGGGTTGGGAGCCGGCGGTTTCTGGCCGAAAAATGGGCAAGTTTATGGCGAACGCCCGATTTTCCGTTTCGGCCCCTCGGGCGGTCGGTGGCAGCGGGGGCCCTCGGTGGCGTCGGTCCCAGCGGGGCGGCGGTCGGGGCGGGCGGGCGGCCCCCGCGGGCCGGGTGGTGGCTATAACACCACGGCCGTGACTGGCCCAAGTTTATGGCCGGAGCAATGAGGGCCGTAACTCATGATCGGGGCTGCGATGCGTTCCGTTTGGACAGCGGGACCGTGAGGCGGGGGCGCGATGGGGGTTGGGGCCGCGGTTTCTGGCCGAAAAATGGGCAAGTTTATGGCGAGCCCGATTTTCCGTTTTCGGCCCCTCGGTGGCGGTCGGTGGCAGCGGGGGCCCTCGGTGGCGTCGGTCCCAGGCGGGGAGGCCGGTCGGGAGGCGGGCGGCGCGCCCGGCCCCAGGGCGGCCAGGTGGCTATAGCACACGGCAGGCCGTGAGGGCAGTTTCTGGCCGAAAAAATGGGCAAGTTTTATGGCGGGCAATGAGGGCGTAACTCATGATCGGGGCTGCGATGCGGTTCCGTTTGGACCCGGCGGGACCGTGAGGCGGGGGCAGCGATGGGGGTTGGGGCCCGCGGTTTCTGGCCGAAAAATGGGCAAGTTTATGGCGAAACGCCCGATTTTCCGTTTCGGCCCCTCGGGGCGGTCGGTGGCGGTGGCCTCGGTGGCGTCGGTCCCAGCGGGAGGCCCGTCGGTCGGGCGCGGGCCCGGCGCCAGCCCTCGGGGTTTCTGGGTGAAAAAAAAGGCAGTTTTATGGCAGGGCCCCAAAGGGCCGTAACTCGAAAAAGGCTGGTTTGGACCGGCGGGACCGTGAGGCGGGGGCATCGATGGGGGTTGGGCCGGTTTCTGGCGCGAAAAATGGGCAAGTTTATGGCGAGCGATGCCCGGTGGCCCCTATAGTGGCAGCGGGGCCCGGCCCGGGGCGTCGGTCCCGCGTGGCGAGGAGCCGTTCTATAAATTCTGGCCACGGGCCCGAGGCAGTTTCTGGCCAAAAAATGGGCAAGTTTATGGCGGGCAATGAAGGGCCGTAACTCATGATCGGGGCTGCGGTGCGTTCCGTTTGGACCGCGGGACCGTGAGGCGGGGAGCAGCGATGGGGGTTAGGGCCGCGTTTCTGGCCAAAAATGGGCAAGTTTATGGCGAACGCCCCGATTTTCCGTTTTCGGCCCCTCGGGTGGGCGGTCGGTGGCAGCAGCGGGAGCCCTCGGTGGCGTCGGTCCCAGGTCCCCGTTCCTCGGGGCCCGGGGCGCGGCCCCGCGGGGCCGGTGTGGCTATAGCACTGCACGGGCCGTGAGAGCAGTTTTCTGGCCTAAAATGGGCAAGTTTATGGCCGGGCAATGAGGGCCGTAACTCATGATCGGGGCTGCGATGCGTTCCGTTTGGACCCAGCGGGACCGTGAGGCGGGGAGCAGATGGGGGTTAGGAGCCGCGGTTTCTGGCCAAAAATGGGCAAGTTTATGGCGAGCGCCCGATTTTCCGTTTCGGCCCCTCGGTGGCGGTCGGTGGCAGCGGGGGCCCTCGGTGGCGTCGGTCCCAGCGGGGGCAGTCGGGGGGCGGGCGCGGCGGCCCCGCGGGCCGGGTGGCTATAGCACCTGGCCGTGACGGTTTCTGGCCGAAAAAAATGGGCAAGTTTTATGGCGGGCAATGAGGGCCGTAACTCATGATCGGGGCTGCGATGCGGTTCCGTTTGGACAGCGGGACCGTGAGGCGGGGAGCAGCGATGGGGGTTAGGGCGGCGGTTTCTGGCCGAAAAAAATGGCAAGTTTATGGCGAGCGCCCGATTTTCCGTTTCGGCCCCTCGGGGCGGTCGGTGGCAGCGGGGGCCCTCGGGCGTCGGTCCCAGTCCCAGGAAGCCCGAGTCGGTCGGGGCGGGCGGGCGCGGCCCCGGCGGGGGGCCGGTGGGCTATAGCACGGCCGGCCGGAGCAGTTTCTGGCCCCAAGTTTTATGGCCGGGCAATGAGGGCCGTAACTCATGATCGGGGCTGCGATGCGTTCCGTTTGGACCAGCGGGACCGTGAGGCGGGGAGCAGCGATGGGGGTTAGGGCCGGCGGTTTCACGGCGAAAAAAATGGGCAAGTTTATGGCGAACGCCCGATTTTCCGTTTTCGGCCCCTCGGGGCGGTCGGTGGCAGCGGGGGCCCTCGGCGTCGGTCCCAGCCCAGGGCGGCGGTCGGGCGGGCGGGCGGCCCCAGCGGCCGGGTGGCTATAGCACACGGCCGTGGGAGCAGTTTCTGGCCGAAAAATGGGCAAGTTTTATGGCCCCAATGAGGGCCGTAACTCATGATCGGGGCTGCGATGCGTTCCGTTTGGACCGGGGGGACCGTGAGGCGGGGAGCGATGGGGGTTAGGAGCGGCGGTTTCTGGCCGAAAAATGGGCAAGTTTATGGCGAACGCCCGATTTTCCGTTTCGGCCCCTCGGGGGGTCGGTGGCGGCGGGGGCCCTCGGTGGCGTCGGTCCCAGGCGGGCGGTCGGTCGTCGGGGGGCGGCGCGGCCCCCGGCGAGGCCGGTGGGCTATAGCACACGGCCGTGCCCGGACAGTTTCTGGCTAAAAATGGGCAAGTTTTATGGCCGGCAATGAGGGCCGTAACTCATGATCCGGGGCTGCGATGCGGTTCCGTTTGGACCCGGCGGGACCGTGAGGCGGGGAACGATGGGGGTTAGGAGCCGCGGTTTCTGGCCAAAAAAAATGGGCAAGTTTATGGCGAACGCCCGATTTTCCGTTTCGGCCCCTCGGGGGCGGTCGGTGGCAGCGAGGGGCCCTCGGTGGCGTCGGTCCCAGCCCAGGGGCGGTCGGGTCGGGGCGAAATTAATTTCGCGCGCGCCCCCCGGGCCCGGGTGAGCTATAGCACACGGCCGTGAGCGGTTTCTGGCCGAAAAAATGGGCAAGTTTTATGGCCGGGCAATGAGGCCGTAACTCATGATCGGGGCTGCGATGCGGTTCCGTTTGGACCAGCGGGACCGTGAGGCGGGGGCACAGCGATGGGGGTTGGGGCGGTTTCTGGCCGAAAAAAAATGGGCAAGTTTATGGCGAAACGCCCGATTTTCCGTTTCGGCCCCTCGGTGGCGGTCGGTGGCGGCGGGGGGCCCTCGGTGGCGTCGGTCCCAGCCCCCGGTCGGGGCGGGCCCAAGCGCGGCCCCAGGGGCCGTGGTGGCTATAGCACCAGGCCGTGAGATTTCTGCCGAAAAAAAAATGGCAAGTTTTATGGCGGGCAATGAGGGCCGTAACTCATGATCCGGGGCTGCGATTGCGTTTCCGTTTGGACCAGCGGGACCGTGAGGCGGGGGGCAACGATGGGGGTTAGGAGCCGCGTTTCTGGCCAAAAAAATGGGCAAGTTTATGCCTGAACGCCCGATTTTCCCGTTTTCGGCCCCTCGGGTGCGGTCGGTGGCCGGCGTGGGGCCCTCGGGGTGTGTCGGTCCCCGGCCCAGGCGGTCGTCGGGGGCGGGCGCGGCGCCCCAGCCCCCCAGGTGGGCTATAGCACCACCCGTGGGCAGTTTCTGGCCGAAAAATGGCAAGTTTTATGGCCCAATGAGGGCCGTAACTCATGATCGGGGCTGCGATGCGTTCCGTTTGGACCCATGCGGGACCGTGAGGCGGGGGCAGCGATGGGGGTTAGAGGCCGCCGGTTTCTGGCCGAAAAAAATGGGCAAGTTTATGGCGAAACGCCCGATTTTCCGTTTCGGCCCCTCGGGGAGGTCGGTCGGTGGCAGCGGGGCCCTCGGTGGGCGTCGGTCCCAGCGGGGCGGTCGGGAACGGGGCCCCAGGCGGCGGGCCCGCCCCAGGAGGCCCGGGTGGGCTATAACTGGCCACGGCCGTGAGGACAGTTTCTGGCCCAAAATGAAAAATGGAGCAAGTTTTATGGCCCATAGGGCAATAAGGGCCGTAACTCATGATCGGGGCTGCGATGCGTTCCGTTTGGACCGGCGGGACCGTGAGGCGGGGAGCAGCGATGGGGGTTGGGAGCCGGCGGTTTCTGGCCCGAAAAATGGGCAAGTTTATGGCGAACCCGATTTTCCGTTTTCGGCCCCTCGGGCGGTCGGTGGCGGCGGGGGGCCCTCGGTGGCGTCGGTCCCAGTCCCGGTCGGTCGGTCGGTCGGGCGGGCGCGCCCGGCCCCGGGGCCGGGTGGGCTATAGCACCCCGTTTCCCGTGACAGTTTCTGGCCGAAAAAAATGGGCAAGTTTTATGGCCCAATGAGGGCCGTAACTCATGATCGGGGCTGCGATGCGGTTCCGTTTGGACCGCGGGACCGTGAGGCGGGGAGCAGCGATGGGGGTTGGGGGCCGCGGTTTCTGGCCGAAAAATGGGCAAGTTTATGGCGAGCGCCCGATTTTCCGTTTTCGGCCCCTCGGGGTCGGTGGCAGCGGGGTCCTCGGTGGCGTCGGTCCCAGCCGGTCAGGGCCCGTCGGGGCGGGCGCGGGCGCGCCCCGGCGGGCCCGGTGGGCTATAGCTTACACACGGCCCGGAGCAGTTTCTGGCCGAAAAAATGGGCAAGTTTTATGGCCGGGCAATGAGGGCCGTAACTCATGATCCGGGGCTGCGATGCGGTTCCGTTTGGACCGCGGGACCGTGAGGCGGGGAGCAACGATGGGGGTTAGGGCCGGCGGTTTCTGGCCGAAAAAATGGGCAAGTTTATGGCGAAACGCCCGATTTTCCCTTTTTCGGCCCCTCGGGGGGTCGGTGGCAGCGGGGCCTCGGTGGCGTCGGTCCCCGCGAGGCCCGGTCGGTCGAAAGGCGGGCGCGCGGCCCCGGGGGGCCGGTGGGCTATAGCACCGGCCGTGGGCGGTTTCTGGCCAAAAATGGGCAAGTTTTATGGCGGGCAATGAGGGCCGTAACTCATGATCGGGGCTGCGATGCGGTTCCGTTTGGACCCGGCGGGGCCGTGGGCGGGGGCAGATGGGGGTTAGGAGCCGGCGGTTTCTGGCCGAAAAATGGGCAAGTTTATGGCGAAACGCCCGATTTTCCCGTTTCGGCCCCTCGGTGGCGGTCGGTGGCCCCGCCGGGGCCCTCGGGGCGTCGGTCCCAGCGTCGGCCGGTCGGGGCGGCGGGCGGCGCGGCCCAGGGCGCGGTTCGTTTGCCGCAGGTGGGCTATAGCACACTGGCCGTGAGACAGTTTCTGGCCGAAAAATGGGCAAGTTTATGGCCGGGCAATGAGGGCCGTAACTCATGATCGGGGCTGCGATGCGTTCCGTTTGGACCAGCGGGGCCGTGAGGCGGGGAGCAGCGATGGGGGTTAGGGGCCGGCGGTTTCTGGCCAAAAAAATGGGCAAGTTTATGGCGAAACGCCCGATTTTCCGTTTTCGGCCCCTCGGGGCGGTCGGTGGCAGCGGGGCCCTCGGTGGCGTCGGTCCCCGTCCCAGGCCGAGTCGGGGGTCGGGGCGGGCGGGCGCGCGGCCCCCGGGGCCCAGGTGAGGCTATAACACAGGCCGTGAGGCGGGGTTTCTGGCCAAAAAATGGGCAAGTTTTATGGCGGGCAAATGAACAGGCGTAACTCATGATCGGGGCTGCGATGCGGTTCCGTTTGGACCCGCGGGACCGTGAGGCGGGGGGCAGCGATGGGGGGGTTGGGAGGCCGTGCGTTTTCTGGCGAAAAAAATGGGCAAGTTTATGGCGAACGCCCGATTTTCCGTTTTCGGCCCCTCGGGCGGTCGGTGGCAGCGAGGGCCCTCGGTGGCGTCGGTCCCAGCCCGGGGGCAGTCGGGGCGGGCGGGCGCCCCCGGCGGGCCGGTGAGCTATACTCTTACACAGCCCGTGAGCAGTTTCTGGCCGAAAAAAATGGGCAAGTTTATGGCGGGCAATGAGGTAACCGTAACTCATGATCGGGGCTGCGATGCGGTTCCGTTTGGACCCGCGGGACCGTGAGGCGGGGAGCAGCGATGGGGTTGAGGCCGCGGTTTCTGGCCGAAAAATGGGCAAGTTTATGGCGAGCGCCCGATTTTCCGTTTTCGGCCCCTCGGTGGCGGTCGGTGGCGGCGGGGCCCTCGGTGGCGTCGGTCCCAGGCCGGGCCGGTCGGTCGGGGCGGGCGGGCGCGGCCCCCCCAGCGGCCGGGTGGGCTATAGCACAGGCCGTGCCCGAGCGGTTTCTGGCCAAAAAAATGGGCAAGTTTTATGGCGGGCAATGAGGCCGTAACTCATGAGTCGGGGCTGCGATTGCGGTTCCGTTTGGACCGGCGGGGCCGTGAGGCGGGGAGCGATGGGGGTTGGGAGCCGCGGTTTCTGGCGAAAAATGGGCAAGTTTATGGCGAGCGCTTGATTTTCCGTTTTCGGCCCCTCGGTGGCGGTCGGTGGTGGCGGGGGCCCTCGGTGGCGTCGGTCCCAGCCCAGGGGCGGTCCCGGTCGGCGCAGGCGGCGCGGCCCCAGGGGCAGCTATATAGCACCACGGCCGTGGCGGGCAGTTTCTGGCCAAAAAAATGGCAAGTTTTATGGCCCAATGAGGGCCGTAACTCATGATCGGGGCTGCGATGCGTTCCGTTTGGACCGCGGGACCGTGAGGCGGGGCAACAGCGATGGGGGTTGGGGCCGGCGGTTTCTGGCCAAAAATGGGCAAGTTTATGGCGAACACGCCCGATTTTCCGTTTCGGCCCCTCGGGGCGGTCGGTGGCAGCCCGGGGGGAGCCCTCGGGCGGCGTCGGTCCCAGGCGGGGAAGGCCAGGTCGGGCCGAGTCGGCCCAGGCGATGCGGCCGGCGTGGTGCTATAGCACCACGGCCGTGGGGGCAGTTTCTGGCTATAAATGGGCAAGTTTTATGGCCGGGCAATGAGGGCGTAACTCATGATCGGGGCTGCGATGCGGTTCCGTTTGGACCAGGCGGGGACCCGTGAGGCGGGGAGCAGCGATGGGGGGTTGGGAGCCGGCGGTTTCTGGCGAAAAAATGGGCAAGTTTATGGCGAACGCCCGATTTTCCGTTTCGGCCTCGGTCGGGCGGTCGGTGGCAGCGGGGCCCTCGGGGCGTCGGTCCCAGCGGGGGCGGTGGGCAGGCGGGCGCGCCCCAGCGAGGGCGGTGAGCTATAACACCACCGCCGTGGGCCAGTTTCTGGCGGTTTGAAAAAAATGGGCAAGTTTATGGCGGGCAATGAGGGCCGTAACTCATGATCGGGGCTGCGATGCGTTTCCGTTTGGACCGCAGCGGGACCGTGGCGGGGAGCAACGATGGGGGTTAGGAGCCGCGGTTTCTGGCCGAAAAATGGGCAAGTTTATGGCGAAACGCCCGATTTTCCGTTTCGGCCCCTCGGGGCGGTCGGTGGCAGCGGGGGCCCTCGGTGGCGTCGGTCCCAGCGGGCGGCAGGTCGGGGCGGGCGCAGCGCCCCGGCGGGCCTGGTTGGGCTATAGCACACAGCCGGAGCCAGTTTCTGGCCGAAAAAAATGGGCAAGTTTTATGGCGGGCAATGAGGCCGTAACTCATGATCGGGGCTGCGATGCGGTTCCGTTTGGACCCAGCGGGGCCGTGAGGCGGGGAGCACAGCGATGGGGGTTAGGAGCCGGCGGTTTCTGGCCGAAAAATGGGCAAGTTTATGGCGAACGCCCGATTTTCCGTTTTCGGCCCCTCGGGGCGGTCGGTGGCAGGCGGGCCCTCGGTGGCGTCGGTCCCAGCGGGGGCCGGTCGGTCGGGGGCGGCGGGCCCGGCCCCAGGGGCCGGGTGGGCTATAGCACACGGCCGTGGGAGTTTCTGGCCGAAAAATGGGCAAGTTTATGGCGGGCAATGAGGGCCGTAACTCATGATCGGGGCTGCGATGCGGTTCCGTTTGGACCGCGGGACCGTGAGGCGGGGAACGATGGGGGTTTAGGGCCGCGGTTTCTGGCGGCGAAAAAAATGGCAAGTTTATGGCGAACGCCCGATTTTTTTCCGTTCGGCCCCTCGGGGCGGTCGGTGGCAGCGAGGCCCTCGGGCGTCGGTCCCAGCCCAGCGGTCGGGCGGGGCGCGCGGGCCCCGGGGCCGGTGAGCTATAGCACACCGGCGGAGCAGTTTCTGGCCGAAAAATGGGCAAGTTTTATGGCGGGCAATGAGGGCCGTAACTCATGATCGGGGCTGCGATGCGTTCCGTTTGGACCAGCGGGGGCCGTGAGGCGGGGGCAGCGATGATGGGGTTGGGGCCCGGTTTCTGGCCAAAAAATGGGCAAGTTTATGGCGAACGCCCGATTTTCCGTTTTCGGCCCCTCGGGGCGGTCGGTGGCAGGGGCCCTCGGTGGCGTCGGTCCCAGCGGGCGGGCCCGGTCGGGGCCGGGCGGGCGCGGCCCCCGCCGGCGAGGCCGGTGTGGGCTATAGCACTTCTGGCCCAAGTGAGCAGTTTCTGCGAAAAATGGGCAAGTTTTATGGCCCAAAATGAGGCCGTAACTCATGATCGGGGGCTGCGATGCGGTTCCGTTTGGACCCGGGGCGGGACCGTGAGGCGGGGGGCAGCGATGGGGGTTAGGAGGCCGCGGTTTCTGGCCGAAAAATGGGCAAGTTTATGGCGAAACGCCCGATTTTCCGTTTCGGCCCCTCGGGCGGTCGGTGGCAGCGGGGGGCCCCGGTGGCGTCGGTCCCAGCGGGGGTCCCGGGCGTCGGTCCCGGTCGCGGCGGTCGGGCGGGCGGCGCCCCGTGAGGCCGGGTGGGCTATAGCACACGGCCGGACGTTTCTGGCCCCAAGTTTTATGGCGGGCAATGAGGGCCGTAACTCATGATCGGGGCTGCGATGCGGTTCCGTTTGGACCGCGGGGCCGTGAGGCGGGGAGCAACGATGGGGGTTAGGGCCGGCGGTTTCTGGCCAAAAAAATGGGCAAGTTTATGGCGAACGCCCGATTTTCCGTTTTCGGCCCCTCGGGCGGTCGGTGGCGGCGGGGGGCCTCGGTGGCGTCGGTCCCCGTGGCGCCGGTCGGTCGGTCGGGCGCGCGCGCCCGGGGCCCGTGGGGGCCGAGGGGTGGCTATAGCACACGGCCGTGGACCCGTTTCTGGCCGAAAAAAATGGGCAAGTTTTATGGCCGGGCAATGAAAGAGGCCGTAACTCATGATCCGGGGCTGCGATGCGTTCCGTTTGGACCAGCGGGACCGTGAGGCGGGGAGCAACGATGGGGGTTGGGAGCCGGCGGTTTCTGGCCGAAAAATGGGCAAGTTTATGGCGAGCGCCCGATTTTCCCGTTTCGGCCCCTCGGGGGCGGTCGGTGGCAGCGGGGGCCCTCGGGGCGTCGGTCCCAGGCGAGGCAGTCGGGGGCGGGCGGCGCGGCGCCCGGCCCAGCGGGCCCCGGTGGGCTATAGCACACGCCGTGGCGGTTTCTGGCCGAAAAATGGGCAAGTTTTATGGCCCCAATGAGGGCCGTAACTCATGATCGGGGCTGCGATGCGTTCCGTTTGGACCGGCGGGTCCGTGGGGCGGGGGCAGCGATGGGGGTTAGGGCCCGTTTCGTTTTCTGGCCAAAAAAAATGGGCAAGTTTATGGCGAACGCCGATTTTCCGTTTTTTCGGCCCCTCGGTGGGCGGTCGGTGGCAGGCGGGGGGCCCTCGGGGGCGTCGGTCCCCGGCGCCGGCAGTCGGGGTCGGTCGGGCGGCGGCGGCCCCGCCCGGGTGAGCTATAGCACACCCAGCCGTGAGCAGTTTCTGGCCAAAAAAATGGGCAAGTTTTATGGCGGGCAATGAGGAGCCGTAACTCATGATCGGGGCTGCGATGCGTTCCGTTTGGACCCAGGGGGACCGTGAGGCGGGGGCAACGGATGGGGGTTGGGGCCGGCGGTTTCTGGCGAAAAATGGGCAAGTTTATGGCGAGCGCCCGATTTTCCGTTTCGGCCCCTCGGGGTCGGTGGCAGCGGGGGGCCCTCGGTGGCGTCGGTCCCGCGGGGGGCGGTCGGTCGGGGGTCGGGCGCGGCCCCCAGGCGAGGCCGGTGAGCTATAGCACACGGCCGTGAGGAGCAGTTTCTGGCCCCAAGTTTTATGGCCGGGCAATGAGGGCCGTAACTCATGATCGGGGCTGCGATGCGTTCCGTTTGGACCCGGCGGGACCGTGTGAGGCGGGGGCAGCAGCGATGGGGGTTAGGAGCCGGCGGTTTCTGGCCGAAAAATGGGCAAGTTTATGGCGAACGCCCGATTTTCCGTTTTCGGCCCCTCGGGGTCGGTGGCAGCGGCGAGGCCCTCGGTGGCGTCGGTCCCAGCGGCGAGGTCGGTCGGGCCGGGCGCGCGCCCCCGGCCCAGAGGGGCGGGTGAGCTATAGCACCAGCCGTGAGCGGTTTCTGGCCAAAAAAATGGGCAAGTTTATGGCCCGGGCAATGAGAGGCGTAACTCATGATCGGGGCTGCGATGCGTTCCGTTTGGACCCGGCGGGACCGTGAGGCGGAGCAAGCGATGGGGGTTGAGGCCGCGGTTTCTGGCCGAAAAAATGGGCAAGTTTATGGCGAACGCCCGATTTTCCGTTTTGGCCCCTCGGTGCGGTCGGTGGCGTCGGTGGCCGTGAGGCGGCCCTCGGTCCCGGTCGGTCCCAGGTCCCGGCGGCAGGCGGGGGCCCCGGCGGGGCGGCGCCCGTTGTGGCCCCGCTATAGCCCAGCCGTGAGCAGGTTTCTGGCGAAAAATGGGCAAGTTTTATGGCCCCAATGAGGGCCGTAACTCATGATCGGGGCTGCGATGCGTTCCGTTTGGACCGCGGGACCGTGAGGCGGGGAGCAGATGGGGGTTAGGAGCCGGGCGGTTTCTGGCCAAAAAAAAATGGGCAAGTTTATGGCGAACGCCCGATTTTCCGTTTTTCGGCCCCTCTCGGGCTCGGTGGCAGCGGGGCCTCGGTGGCGTCGGTCCCAGGCGAGCGGTCGGGGGCGGGCGGCGCGCGGCCCGGGGCCGGGTGGGCTATAGCACCACCGGCGGGCGTTTCTGGCCCGGCCCAAGTTTATGGCGGGCAATGAGGGCCGTAACTCATGATCGGGGCTGCGGTGCGGTTCCGTTTGGACCAGCGGGACCGTGGGCGGGGAACGATGGATGGGGTTTAGGAGCCGCGGTTTCTGGCCGAAAAAAAAATGGGCAAGTTTATGGCGGGCAATGAGGGCCGTAACTTTCCGTTTTCGGCCCCTCGGGGCTGGTCGGTGGCCGTTTCGGTGGCGTCGGTCCCGGCGGGAAAGGCCAGTCGGGCGGGGCGGCCCCAGCGGGCCCCCAGGGCCCGGTGAGGTTTTATATAACACCACAGGCCGGCGAGTTTCTGGCGAAAAATGGGCAAGTTTTATGGCGGGCAATGAGAGGCCGTAACTCATGATCGGGGCTGCGGTGCAGTTCCGTTTGGACCGCGGGACCGTGAGGCGGGGCCCGATGGGGGTTGGGCCAGCGGTTTCTGGCCCCTCGGTTTCGGTGGCAAGTTTATGGCGAAAGCGATTTTCCGTTTTCGGCCCCTCGGGGCGGTCGGTGGCAGCGGGGCCTCGGTGGCGTCGTCCCGGCGGGCGGCGGTCGAGGCGGGCGGTTTTGGGCCCGGCCCGTGGGTGCTATAGCGACCAGCCTGTTTATGGCCGTGAGCCCGAAAAAAATGGGCAAGTTTTATGGCCGGAGCAATGAGGGCCCGTAACTCATGATCCGGGCTGCGATGCGGTTCCGTTTGGACCCGGCGGGACCGTGAGGCGGGGCAGCGATGGGGGGGTTAGAGGCCGGCGGTTTCTGGCCGAAAAAAAATGGGCAAGTTTGTGGCCGAACGCCCGATTTTCCGGTTTTCGGCCCTTCGGGGGACGGTCGGTGGCAGGCGGGGGCCCCTCGGAGGGCGTCGGTCCCCGACGGGGGCGGTCGGTCGGGGCCGGGCGGGCGCGGTCCCAGCCAGGGGTGGGCTATAGCACACCGGCCGTGACCAGTTTCTGGCCGAAAAATGGGCAAGTTTTATGGCGGGCAATGAGGGCCGTAACTCATGATCGGGGCTGCGATGCGGTTCCGTTTGGACCCAGGCGGGACCGTGAGGCGGGGAGCACGCGATGGGGGTTAGGGCCGCGGTTTCTGGCCGAAAAAATGGGCAAGTTTATGGCGAAACGCCCGATTTTCCGTTTCGGCCCCTCGGGGCGGTCGGTGGCAGCGGGGGGCCCTCGGTGGCGTCGGTCCCAGTCCCAGCGGTCGGCCGGCCGAGGCGGGCGGCGCGCGCGCCCCAGCGGGGCCGGGTGGGCTATAGCACACGGCCGTGAGGAGCAGTTTCTGGCCCCAAAATGGGCAAGTTTATGGCGGGCAATGAGGGCCGTAACTCATGATCGGGGCTGCGATGCGTTCCGTTTGGACCCGCGGGACCGTGAGGCGGGGAGCGCGATGGGGGTTGGGGCCGTTTTCTGGCCGAAAAAATGGGCAAGTTTATGGCGAACGCCCGATTTTCCGTTTCGGCCCCTCGGGGCGGTCGGTGGCAGCGGGGGCCCTCGGTGGCGTCGGTCCCAGCCCGGGGGGCGGTCGGTCGGGGCGGGCGGCGCCGGCCCCGGCGGGGCCGGGTGGGCTATAGCACCACGGCCGTGAGGGCGGTTTCTGGCCGAAAAATGGGCAAGTTTTATGGCCGGGAAATGAGGGGAACTCATGATCCGGGGCTGCGATTGCGTTTCCGTTTGGACCGGCGGGACCGTGAGGCGGGCGGGGCAGCGATGGGGGTTAGGGCCCGGTTTTCTGGCCGAAAAAATGGGCAAGTTTATGGCGAAACGCCCGATTTTCCGTTTTGGCCCTCGGTGGCGGTCGGTGGTGGCGGGGGGCCCTCGGTGGCGTCGGTCCCAGCCCGGCGCCCCTCGGTCGGGCGGGCGGGGCCCGGCCCCAGGCGGGCCCGGGTGGGCTATAGCTTCCCGCCCGTGGGCAGTTTCTGGCCAAAAAAAATGGGCAAGTTTTATGGCCGGGCAATGAGGGCCGTAACTCATGATCGGGGCTGCGATGCGTTCCGTTTGGACCCGCGGGACCGTGAGGCGGGGAGCAGCGATGGGGGTTTAGGGCCGGTTTCTGGCCGAAAAATGGGCAAGTTTATGGCGAACGCCCATTTTCCGTTTCGGCCCCTCGGGGCGGTCGGTGGCAGCGAGGGGCCCTCGGGGCGTCGGTCCCAGGCGGGCGGCCGTCGGGGGGCGGGCGGCGCGCCCCGGCGAGGCCGGTGGGCTATACCACAGCCGTGAGGACAGTTTCTGGCCCCAAGTTTTATGGCGGGCAATGAGGGCCGTAACTCATGATCGGGGCTGCGATGCGGTTCCGTTTGGACAGCGGGGCCGTGAGGCGGGGCAGCGATGGGGGTTAGGGCCGTGGTTTCTGGCCAGAAAAAAATGGGCAAGTTTATGGCGAACGCCCGATTTTCCGTTTCGGCCCCTCGGGGGTCGGTCGGTGGCAGCGGGGGCCCTCGGTGGCGTCGGTCCCAGCGGGAGGCCGTCGGGCGGGGCGGCGGCCCCCAGCGGGGCCGGTGGGCTATAGCACAGCCGGCGGAGACAGTTTCTGGCCAGCAAAAATGGGCAAGTTTATGGCCGGGCAATGAGGGCGTAACTCATGATCGGGGCTGCGATGCGTTCCGTTTGGACCGCGGGGCCGTGAGGCGGCGGGGAACAGCGATGGGGGTTGGAGCGGCCGTGGTTTCTGGCGAGAAAAAAATGGGCAAGTTTATGGCGAGCAGCCCGATTTTCCCGTTTTCGGCCCCTCGGGGTCGGTGGTGGCGGCGAGGCCCCTCGGTGGCGTCGGTCCCAGCGGGGGGTCGGGGCCAGGCGGGGGCGCGGCCCCAGCGAGGCCGGTGGGCTATAGCACCAGGCCGGCCGTGAGGCAGTTTCTGGCCGAAAAATGGGCAAGTTTTATGGCCGGGCAATGAGGGCCGTAACTCATGATCGGGGCTGCGATGCGGTTCCGTTTGGACCCAGCGGGGACCGTGGGCGGGGAACGATGGGGGTTGGGGCCGCGGTTTCTGGCCGAAAAAAAGGCAAGTTTATGGCCGAACGCCCGATTTTCCGGTCTTCGGCCCTTCGGGGGGCGATCGGTGGCCGGCGGGAGGCCCTCGGGGGGCGTCGGTCCCCGGCCGGGGGCCGTCGAGGGCGGGCGGCGCCCGCCCCGGGGGCCAGGTGGCTATAACACACGGCCGTGGACAGTTTCTGGCCGAAAAAATGGGCAAGTTTTATGGCCGGGCAATGAGGGCCGTAACTCATGATCCGGGGGCTGCGATGCGTTCCGTTTGGACCGCGGGACCGTGAGGCGGGGAGCAGCGATGGGGGTTGGGGCCGGCGGTTTCTGGCCGAAAAATGGGCAAGTTTATGGCGAAACGCCCGATTTTCCGTTTCGGCCCCTCGGGCGGTCGGTGGCAGCGGGGGGGCCTCGGTGGCGTCGGTCCCAGCGGGGGGCGGTCGGGGCCGGGCGCGGCCCCGCCCCGGGCCCGGGTGGGCTATAGCACACGGCCGGCCGTGAGCGTTTCTGGCCAAAAAATGGGCAAGTTTTATGGCCCCAAATGAGGGCCGTAACTCATGATCGGGGCTGCGATGCGTTCCGTTTGGGCCCGGCGGGACCGTGAGGCGGGGAGCAGCGATGGGGGTTGGGGCCCGCGGTTTCTGGCCAAAAAAATGGGCAAGTTTATGGCGAGCGGAATTTTCCGTTTCGGCCCCTCGGGGCGGTCGGTGGCAGCGGGGGGCCCTCGGTGGCGTCGGTCCCAGTCCCAGGGGCGGTCGGTCGGGCGGGCGGGCGCGGCCCCGGCGGGGCCGGGTGGGCTATAGCACAGCCGTGGACAGTTTCTGGCCGAAAAATGGGCAAGTTTTATGGCGGGCAATGAGGGCCGTAACTCATGATCGGGGCTGCGGTGCGTTCCGTTTGGACCCGCGGGACCGTGAGGCGGGGAGCGATGGGGGTTGGGCCGTTTTCTGGCCGAAAAATGGGCAAGTTTATGGCGAGCGCCCGATTTTCCGTTTTCGGCCCCTCGGGGCGGTCGGTGGCAGCGGGGCCCTCGGGGCGTCGGTCCCAGGCCCCGGCAAGTCGGGCCCGGCGGGCGTCGGCCCCGGGCGGGGGGCCGGGTGGGCTATAGCTATAACACAGCCCGTGGGAGCAGTTTCTGGCCGAAAAATGGGCAAGTTTTATGGCCGGGCAATGAGAGGCCGTAACTCATGATCGGGGCTGCGATGCGTTCCGTTTGGACCGCGGGACCGTGAGGCGGGGAACGCGATGGGGGTTAGGGCCGGTTTCTGGCCAAAAAATGGGCAAGTTTATGGCGAACGCCCGATTTTCCGTTTTCGGCCCCTCGGGGGCGGTCGGTGGCAGCGGGGGCCCTCGGTGGCGTCGGTCCCAGCGGGGGCGGCAGTCGGGGCGGGCGGCGCGCCCCGCCCGCCGGGTGGGCTATAGCACTACGGCCGTGAGCAGTTTCTGGCCGAAAAAAAATGGGCAAGTTTTATGGCCCCAATGAGGGCCGTAACGCATGATCCGGGGCTGCGATGGCGGTTCCGTTTCGACCGGCGGGACAGTGAGGCGGGGGCAACACGATGGGGGTTAGGGCCGGCCGGTTTCACGGTTTCTGGCCAAAAAAATGGGCAAGTTTATGGCGAAACGCCCGATTTTCCGTTTTCCGGCCCCCCTCGGGGCGTCGGTGGCAGCGGGGGCCCTCGGTGGCGTCGGTCCCAGCCCTCGGGGGGTCGGGCGGTCGGGGGCGCGGGCGCGTGGCCCCGTGGGGCCGGGTGGCTATAGCACACACGGCCCGTGACAGTTTCTGGCCCGAGAAAAATGGGCAAGTTTTATGGCCCCAAAGAGGGCCGTAACTCATGATCGGGGCTGCGATGCGTTCCGTTTGGACCAGCGGGACCGTGAGGCGGGGAGCACGATGGGGGTTGGGGCCGCGGTTTCTGGCCAGAAAAATGGGCAAGTTTATGGCGAAACGCCCGATTTTCCGTTTTCGGCCCCTCGGGGCGGTCGGTGGCAGCGGGGGCCCTCGGTGGCGTCGGTCCCAGCGGCGAGGCGGTCGGTCGGGCGGGCGGCGCGGCCCCAGCCCCGGGGCCGGGTGGGCTATAGCTTTGGCAGGCCGTGAGCGGTTTTCTGGCCGGAAAAATGGGCAAGTTTTATGGCGGGCAATGAGGGCCGTAACTCATGATCGGGGCTGCGATTGCGTTCCGTTTGGACCCGCGGGACCGTGAGGCGGGGGCACAGCGATGGGGGTTAGGGCCGTTTTCTGGCCGAAAAATGGGCAAGTTTATGGCGAACGCCCGATTTTCCGTTTCGGCCCCTCGGGGGCGGTCGGTGGCAGCGGGGGGCCTCGGTGGCGTCGGTCCCAGCGGGGCGGCAGTCGGGGCCGGGCGGGCGCGCCCCCCAGGCGGGGGTGGGCTATAGCACCCCGTGGCCGTGGACCCGGCCCAAGTTTATGGCGGGCAATGAGGGCCGTAACTCATGATCGGGGCTGCGATGCGGTTCCGTTTGGACCCAGCGGGACCGTGAGGCGGGGGCAGCGATGGGGGGTTGGGCCGCGGTTTCTGGCCGAAAAATGGGCAAGTTTGTTGCCGAACCCCCGATTTTCCCGTTTTCGGCCCCTCGGGGGGCGGTCGATGGCCAGGGGGGGCCCTCAGGAGGCGTCGGTCCCCGGCGGAGGAGGCCGGTCGGGGGGTCGGCGGGCGCGGCCCCGTGGGGGCCGGGTGGGCTATAGCACCACGGCCCGTGAGGAGCAGTTTCTGGCCAAAAATGGGCAAGTTTTATGGCGGGCAATGAGGGCCGTAACTCATGAGTCGGGGCAGCGATTACGGTTCCGTTTGGACCGGCGGGACCGTGAGGCGGGGGCAGCGATGGGGGTTAGGGGCCGCGGTTTCTGGCCGAAAAATGGGCAAGTTTATGGCGAAACGCCGATTTTCCGTTTCGGCCCCTCGGGCGGTCGGTGGTGGCCGGCAGCGGGCCCTCGGTGGCGTCGGTCCCAGGCCCAGGGAGGCGGTCGGTCGGGGTCGGGCGGCGCGGCCCCCCTTGGGGGGCCGGGTGGGCTATAGCACCTGGCCGTGAAGTTTCTGGCCAAAAAAATGGGCAAGTTTTATGGCGGGCAATGAGGGCCGTAACTCATGATCGGGGCTGCGATGCGGTTCCGTTTGGACCCAGCGGGACCGTGAGGCGGGGGGCAGCGATGGGGGTTGGGGCCCGGCGGTTTCTGGCCGAAAAAAATGGGCAAGTTTATGGCGAACGCCGATTTTCCGTTTTCGGCCCCTCGGGCGGTCGGTGGCAGCGGGGGCCCTCGGTGGCGTCGGTCCCAGCGGGGGGGGCGGCGCGGTCGAAGTCGGGCGGGCGCGGCCCCGCCCGGGCCGGTGGGCTATAGCACCACGGCCGGAGGAGCGGTTTCTGGCCGCGAAAAAAATGGGCAAGTTTTATGGCCGGGCAATGAGGGGGCCGTAACTCATGATCGGGGCTGCGATGCGGTTCCGTTTGGACCAGCGGGGACCGTGAGGCGGGGAGCACGCGATGGGGGGTTAGGGCCGGGTTTCTGGCCCGAAAAATGGGCAAGTTTATGGCGAACGCCGATTTTCCGTTTTTCGGCCCCTCGGGCGGTCGGTGGCCCAGGCGGGGGCCTCGGTGGCGTCGGTCCCAGGGCCCCGATCCCCCGGTCGGGCGGGCGCCCCGGGGCGAGGTGAGCTATAGCACCGAGGCCGTGAGGAGCGGTTTCTGGCCGAAAAATGGGCAGTTTTGGCCGGCCCCCAATGAGGGCGTAACTCATGAGTCGGGGCTGCGATTGCGGTT
The DNA here is from genome assembly GCA_030444775.1 of Atalantia buxifolia. Taxonomy (NCBI): domain Eukaryota; kingdom Viridiplantae; phylum Streptophyta; class Magnoliopsida; order Sapindales; family Rutaceae; genus Atalantia; species Atalantia buxifolia. Next base: position 13,406 of record JASUUI010000399.1, on the reverse strand, counting down.
CCGTTTGGACCGGCGGGGCCGTGAGGCGGGGAGCAGCGATGGGGGGTTGGGCCCAGTTTCTGGCCGAAAAAATGGGCAAGTTTTGGCGAGCGCCCGATTTTCCGTTTCGGCCCCGGGAAGCGGTCGGTGGCCCGGGGGCCCTCGGGGCGTCCCAGGTCCCAGGGGGCGGGATCGGTCGGGCGGCGGGCGGCCCGGCCCGGGCTATAGGCCCGGCCGTGGGCCGTTTCTGGCTATAAAAATGGGCAAGTTTTATGGCCGGGCAATGAGGCGTAACTCATGATCGGGGCTGCGTGCGGTTCCGTTTGGACCCAGCGGGACCGTGAGGCGGGGGGCAACGATGGGGGGTTAGGCCCCCGGTTTCTGGCCAAAAAAATGGGCAAGTTTATGGCGAGCGCCCGATTTTCCGTTTCGGCCCCTCGGGGCGGTCGGTGGCGGCGGGGGCCCTGGGGCGTCGGTCCCAGCGGGGGCGTCGGTCGGGGCCCGGGGCGAGGTGGCCGGCGGGGCCGGTGGGCTATAGCACCACTGGTGGAGCAGTTTCTTCTGGCCGAGAAAAATGGGCAAGTTTTATGGCCGGGCAATGAGGGCCGTAACTCATGATCGGGGCTGCGATGCGTTCCGTTTGGACCCGCGGGACCGTGAGGCGGGGAACAGCGATGGGGGTTAGGGCCGGCGGTTTCTGGCCAAAAAAAATGGGCAAGTTTATGGCGAACGCCCGATTTTCCGGTTTCGGCCCCTCGGGGTGGTCGGTCGGTGGCGCGGGGGCCCTCGGGGCGTCGGTCCCAGCCCAGGGCCCCGCCGTCGGGGGCGGGCGGCCGCCCCGGCGGGCCCGGTGGGCTATATCCACCCCGTGAACTGCCAGTTTCTGGCCGAAAAATGGGCAAGTTTTATGGCCGGGCAATGAGGGCCGTAACTCATGATCCGGGGCTGCGATGCGTTCCGTTTGGACCCAGCGGGACCGTGAGGCGGGGGGGCAGCGATGGGGGTTGGGAGCCGGCGGTTTCTGGCCGAAAAATGGGCAAGTTTATGGCGAACGCCCGATTTTCCCGTTTTGGCCCCTCGGGGGTCGGTGGCGGGGGGCCCCTCGGGGCGTCGGTCCCAGCGGGGGGGGTCGGTCGGTCGGGCGGGCGGCCGCCCAGCGGGGCCGGTGGGCTATAGCACACCGGCGGAGCAGTTTCTGGTTTCCGAAAAAAATGGGCAAGTTTTATGGCCGGGCAATGAGGGCCGTAACTCATGATCCCAGGGCTGCGATGCGTTCCGTTTGGACCCAGCGGGACCGTGAGGCGGGGAGCAGCGATGGGGGTTAGGAGCCGGCGGTTTCTGGCCGAAAAAAATGGGCAAGTTTATGGCCAAGCCCATTTTTTTCCGTTTTCGGCCCCTCGGGGGGGCGGTCGGTGGCCGGCGGGGGTCCTCGGTGGACGTCGGTCCCCGTCGGGGGCGGTCGGTCGGCGGGCCCCCGCGCCCCGGCCCCAGTGGGTCCCAGGTGGGCTATAGCACCCGGGACAGGCCCGTGGGCAGTTTGGCTGGCCAAAAAAATGGGCAAGTTTTATGGCCCAGCAATGAGGGCCGTAACTCATGATCGGGGCTGCGATGCGTTCCGTTTGGACAGCGGGACCCGTGAGGCGGGGAACGCGATGGGGGTTGGGGGCCGCGTTTCTGGCCAAAAAAATGGGCAAGTTTATGGCGAAACGCCCGGATTTTCCCGTTTCGGCCCCTCGGGGCGGTCGGTGGCAGCGGGGGCCCTCGGTGGCGTCGGTCCCGAGGCCGATTTTCAGCGGCGCCTCCCGGTCGGGGTCGGCGGGCGCCCCGGCCCCCGCGGGGCCGGGTGGGCTATAGCACCGGCCGTGGGCAGTTTCTGGCCAAAAAATGGGCAAGTTTTATGGCCCCAATGAGGGGGCCGTAACTCATGATCCCAGGCTGCGATGCGTTTCGTTTGGACCGGCGGGACCGTGAGGCGGGGAGCACGATGGGGGTTGGGGCCCCTCGGTTTCTGGCCAAAAATGGGCAAGTTTATGGCCAAACGCCCGATTTTCCGTTTCGGCCTCCTCGGTGGCGGTCGGTGGCCCGAGGGAGTCCTCGGTGGCGTCGGTCCCCCGCGGGCGGGCCCCGGGTCGGGCGGGCGCTATAGCCACGGCGGGGACCGGGTGGGCTATAGCAAAATGGTCCCGGGCCGGGCCCCCAAAAAGGGCCGTAACTCATGATCCCCCTCTTTAGGCTGCGATGCGGTTCCGTTTGGACCAGCGGGACCGTGAGGCTTAAGGCAACGCGATGGGGGTTAGGGAGCCGGCGGTTTCACGGCCAAAAAATGGGCAAGTTTATGGCGAATAACGCCCGATTTTCCGTTTCGGCCCGGGCGGTCGGTGGCCGGCGGGGTGCCCTCGGTGTTAACATTTATGTTAACATAATGTTGATTTTGATGATAACAAACAAAATTAAGAATGATTAAGTTTTTAAAAACTTAAATTATTTTTCTTACATTTTAAATAAATCATTATTTTCACATTATAAAGGTTTTATATCTAATGGAAAAATGATTTTATGAAATTGGTTGTTTTTCAAGTTTATGGTTTAATTGAAAGAATTTTGAAATATTTGAAATCAACAAGTATTGCTTGAAAATTTAGAGAAGGACTTATTTGAAATGTTTCATAGTATTTTGGGTCATATTACAATTTCAGAAAGTTTTGGGATTCACAGTGTATTATTTAGAAATTCTGAAATTGGACCTGTTTGTAAAGTTTCATAACATTTTGGGCCATAAATTACTGTTATATAGAGTTTTGGGGTCAAACTGTCAATTTGCAAAATAGTTCACTGCGGTGAATTCTTTAGCGATTCTTGTAGATAACGGCGATCCGACATCTCGGGGTGAAGATTAGCCTCACGGACACTAACGGCGTCCGACATCTTGATAAAGCGTCGTCCGACAATTTGAAAATCCGACCCGGTCATATTGACCCGATCAAGCGGCGATCCGACATCTCTAGTTAACGGCGATCCGGCGGTGAGCAAAAAAGTGCATAACGGCTAGTTTTTGAGTTCCAACTATATAAACTCAAATCCAAATCATTTTTAATAATCTTGGCAAGCATCAACAAGTGCACACAACATATATTGAGCTTCAAATTCGAAAATCATCATATTAAACTCTTATTGTGCTATTATTTGCATATCCACTCTTAAAGAGAGCTTTTGTTGTAATCTTTATTATTCTCATCAAATTTGTGCCGTGTATAAGTGTAGCCCATTGATCCCCCCTCATTGGGCCATAAAAACTCTTTTGGCCGTGTGCTAAGGTTCCACCCGGTCACCCTGCCCAATAGCCCCCATTTGCCCCCCCAGGGAAAGGCCCCCGCCCCAGGACCCCGCCGCCCAAGCCCGCCGGCCCCGAGCGCCGGCCATAAAAAATCGTTCGGCCATAAACTTTCTCCCATTTTGGTTTATAAAACCCCATTATGCTCCCAACCCCATCGCGTTGCCCCCGCCTCACGGTCCCGGTCCAAAAATGGGAACCGCACCCCCTATCGCGGCCCGGATCATGATTACGGCCCCCTCTTTGCCCCTAAAACTTTTTTGCCCGGATAAGTCCCCGTCCGACCCCGTGCTATAGCCCACCGGGCCCCGCCGGTTCCCCCCTTGGCCCGGCCAGCCTCCCCCCAGCGCGCCCGTTGGACACCGCCCCAGGGCAGCCGGAAAATCGGGCGTTCGGCCATAAACTTGCCCATTTTTGGTAAAACCGCCGGCTCCCAACCCCCATCGCGTTGCCCCCGCCTCACGGTCCCCCCGGTCCAAAGCGGAACCGCAATCGCAGCCCGGATCATGAGTTCACGGCCCCCTCATTTGCCCGGCCATAAAACTTGCCCATTTTTGGTAGCCCAAAACCGTCCCGCCGTGTGCTATAGCCCACCCGGGCCCCGGCCGTTTCCCCCCGCCCGCCCGCCCCCGGCCTCCCCCGCGCCGGGGACCGCGCCCCCAGGGGCCCCGCCCGGCCACCGCCCCCCGGGGCCAAAACAGGAAAATCGGGCGTTCGGCCATAAACTTGCCCATTTTTTTGAGGCCGTAAAACCGCGGCTCCCAACCCCCCATCGCGTTGCCCCCGCCTCACGGTCCCGCCCGGTCAAAACGGAACCGCAATCGCAGCCCCGGATCATGAGTTACGGCCCCCTCTTTGGGTCCGGTCCGCACCGTGTGCTATAGCCCACCCGGGCCCCCGCCGGGTCCCCGCGCCCCGCCCCCCGACCCCCCCCCCGCCGGGGCCCCGCCCGGCCGAGGACCCCCCCGCCCCAGACCGCCCCCCAGGGCAGCAGGAAAATCGGGCGTTCGGCCATAAACTTGCCCATTTTTGGCCGTAAAACCGCTGGCTCCCAACCCCCCCATCGCGTTGCCCCCCGCCGGACGGTCCCGCCGGTCCAAACGGAACCGCAATCGCAGCCCCGGATCATGAGTTACGACCCCCCCATTGCCCGGCTATAAAACTTGCCCATTTTTAGGCCGTAAAACCGTCCGCCGGGCGTGTGCTATAGCCCACCCGGGACCCCGCCGGGGGCCGAGCCAGCCCGGCCCCGACCCCCTCCCCCATTTTGGGGACCGGCGCCCCCCGATTGGCCCCCGCCGGCCACCGGCCGCCCCCGAGGGGCCGAAAACGGGGAAATCGGGCGTTCGGCCATAAACTTGCCCATTTTTCGGCCGTAAAACCGCCGGCTCCCAACCCCCCATCGCGTTGCCCCCGCCTCACGGTCCCGCCCGGTCCAAGCGGAACCGCAATCGCAGCCCGGATCATGAGTTCGGCCCCCTCTTTGGGGCCATAAAACTTGCCCATTTGCTATAGCCCACCGTCCCACCCGGCCGTGTGCTATAGCCCACCGGGCCCCGACCCCCCACCCGCCCCCGGCCTCCCCCGCCCGGGGGGCCAGCGCCCCCGGGACCCCCCGCCCCACCGACCGCCCCCAGGGCCAGCGAGGGCCGGGAAAATCAGGCGTTCGGCCATAAACTTGCCCATTTTTCGGCCGTAAAACCGCCGGCTCCCAACCCCCCATCGCGTTGCCCCCTGCCTCACGGTCCCGCCGGTCCAAACGGAACCGCAATCGCAGCCCCGGATCATGAGTCACGGCCCCCTCATTGCCCGGCCATAAAACTTGCCCATTTTTCGGCCGTAAAACCGTCCGCCGGCCGTGTGCTATCGCCCCCCCCCGGCCCCCCCCCGCCCCCTCCCGCCCCGCCCCGGACCAGCGCCCCGAGGCCCCCGCCCGGCCACCGGCCGCCCCAGGGGCCAGCGGGAAAATCGGGCGTTCGGCCATAAACTTGCCCATTTTTCGGCCGTAAAACCGCCGGCTCCCAACCCCCCCATCGCGTTGCCCCCCGCCTCACGGTCCCGCCCGGTCAAAGCGGAACCGTCGCAGCCCGGATCATGATTCGGCCCCCTCATTGCCGGGCCCATTTTCGGCCGTTCCCCGGCCGTGTGCTATAGCCCCGGGCCCCCCGCCCATGCCATTCTGCCCCCTCCCCGCCCCCCCCGGCCGCCTCCCCCCGGGACCGGCCCCCAGAGGCCCCCGAGCCCCGCCCCCAGACCGTGACGCCGCCCCGAGGGGCCGAAACGGGAAAATCGGGCGTTCGGCCATAAACTTGCCCATTTTCGGCCGTAAAACCGCCGGCTCCCAACCCCCCATCGCGTTGCCCCCGCCTCACGGTCACGCCCGGTCAAGCGGAACCACAATCGCAGCCGGATCATGAGTTCGGCCCCCTCATTGCCGGCCATAAAACTTGCCCATTTTTGGGTAAAACCGTCCGCCCGGCCGTGTGCTATAGCCCACCGGGCCCCCGCATGCCCCGCCCCCCCGGCCCGGCCGGCCTCCCCCGCCCGGGCCAAAGCCCCCAGGGGCCCCCGCCGGCCACCGACCGCCCCCCCCGGGGCCGGAAACCCGATAATCGGGCGATCGGCCATAAACTTGCCCATTTTTAGCCGTAAAACCGCCCGGCTCCCAACCCCCCATCGCGTTGCCCCCGCCTCACGGTCCGCCCGGTCAAGCGGAACCGCAATCGCAGCCGGATCATGAGTTCGGCCCCCTCATTGCCGGCCATAAAACTTGCCCATTTTTGGTAGTAAAACCGTCCGCCCGGCCGTGTGCTATAGCCCACCCGGGCCCCGCCGGGCCCGCCCCGCCCCCGGCCAAGGCCGCCTCCCCGCCGGGGCCCAGCCCCAGGGACCCCCCCGCCGGCCACCGCCGCCCGAGGGGCAGCAGGAAAAATCAGGCGTTCGTCCATAAACTTTACCTTTTTTCGGCCGTAAAACCGCCGGCTCCCAACCCATCCATCGCGTTGCGCCCCGCCTCACGGTCCCGCCGGTCCAAACGGAACCGCAATCGCAGCCCCGGATCATGAGTTACGGCCCCCTCATTGCCCGGCCATAAAACTTGCCCATTTTTCGGCCGTAAAACCGTCCGCCAGCTGTGTGCTATAGCCCACCCGGGCCCCCGCCGGGGGCCGCGCCCGCCCGGCCCTGACCGGCCTCCCCCGCCGGGGACCGACGCCCCCCGAGGGCCCCCTGCCGGCCACCGACCGCCCCCCGAGGGCTGAAAAATGGAAAATCGGGCGTTCGGCCACAAACTTGCCCATTTTTCGGCCGTAAACCCGCCGGCTCCCACCCCCCCATCGCGTTGCCCCCAGCCTCACGGTCCCGCCGGTCCAAACGGAACCGCAATCGCAGCCCCGGATCATGAGTTACGGCCCCCTCATTGCCCGGCCATAAAACTTGCCCATTTTTGCCCCAAACCGTCCGCCCGACCGTGTGCTATAGCCCACCGGGCCCCAGCCGTGGCCGCGCCCCCCCGACCTTGGCCGCCTCCCCGCCGGGGCCAGCGCCCCCCGAGGGCCCCGCCCGGCCACCCCCCCCAGGGGCCAGCAGGAAAATCGGGCGTTCGGCCATAAACTTGCCCATTTTTCGGCCGTAAAACCGCCGGCTCCCAACCCCCCCCTCGCGTTGCCCCCCGCCTCACGGTCCCGCCGGTCCAAACGGAACCGCAATCGCAGCCCCGGATCATGAGTTCCGGCCGCCTCATTGCCCGGCCATAAAACTTCCCCATTTTTCGGGGCTAAAACCGTCCGCCGGCCGTCTGCTATTGCCCACCGGGGGCCCCACCGGCCAGCCGCGCCCCCGCCTCCCGCCCCCCAGCCCGGGGACCGCGCCCCGGGACCCCGCCCACCGACCGCCCCAGGGCCAGCCAGGAAAATCGGGCGTTCGGCCATAAACTTGCCCATTTTCGGCCGTAAAACCGCCGGCTCCCAACCCCCATCGCGTTGCCCCCGCCTCACGGTCCGCGGTCAAAGCGGAACCGCAATCGCACCCCCGGATCATGAGTTCCGCCCCCTCATCCCCCCGCCATAAAACTTGCCCATTTTTCGGCCGTCAAACCGTCCGCCGGCCGTGTGCTATAGCCGAACCGGGCCCCGCCGGGCCGCCCCCGCCCACCGCCTCCCCGCCGGGGACCACGCCCAGGGACCCCAGCCGGCCACCCGCCCGCCCCGGGGCCGGCAGCGGAAAATCGGGCGTTCGGCCATAAACTTGCCCATTTTTGGCCGTAAAACCGCCGGCTCCCAACCCCCATCGCGTTGCCCCCGCCTCACGGTCCCGCCCGGTCCAAGCGGAACCGCAATCGCAGCCCGGATCATGAGTTACGGCCCCCTCATTGCCGGCCATAAAACTTGCCCATTTTTAGGCCCACCGTAAAAACCGTCCGCCGTGTGTGCTATAGCCCACCCAGGGCCCCCCGCCCGCCCCCGCCCGACCCCCCAGCCTCCCCCCAGGACCGACACCGCCCCCGGGCCCCCGCCCACCACCGACCGCCCCGAGGGCAAAATGGGAAAATCGGGCGTTCGGCCATAAACTTGCCCATTTTTGGCCGTAAAACCGCCGGCTCCCAACCCCCCATCGCGTTGCCCCCGCCTCACGGTCCGCGGTCCCAAGCGGAACCATGTCGCCCCCGGATCATGAGTTCGGCCCCCTCATTGCCCGGCCATAAAACTTGCCCATTTTTTGTAGTAAAACCGTCCGTGCTAAAACCCCGGGCCCCCCGGGGCCCCCGCCCGCCCGCCCGACCAGGCCCCGCCCGGGCCCAGCCGCCCCCGGGCCCCCGCCCGGCCACCGACCGCACCTCGAGGGGCCGCAAATGGGAAAATCGGGCGTTCGGCCATAAACTTGCCCATTTTTTAGTAGTAAAACCGCCGGCTCCCAACCCCCCATCGCGTTGCCCCCGCCTCACGGTCACTTGCCGGTCAAAGCGGAACCCAATCGCAGCCCGGATCATGATTCGGCCCCCTCTTTGCCCGGCCATAAAACTTGCCCATTTTTAGCCGTAAAACCGTCCGCCCGGCCGTGTGCTATAGCCCACCGGGTCCCAGGCCCGCCCCCATGCCCGGCCCGACCGGCCTCCCCCCCGGGGACCAGCGCCCCAGGGGACCCCAGACACCACCGACCGCCCCGAGGGGCAAAATGGGAAAATCGGGCGTTCGGCCATAAACTTGCCCATTTTCGGCCGTAAAACCGCCGGCTCCCAACCCCCATCGCGTTGCCCCCGCCTCACGGTCCGTTCGGTCAAAGCGGAACCGCAATCGCAGCCGGATCATGAGTTCGGCCCCCTCATTGCCCGGCCATAAAACTTGCCCATTTTTCGGCCAAAAACCGTCCGCCCGGCCGTGTGCTATAGCCCACCGGGCCCCGCCCGGGGCGCCCCGCCCCAGCCCGACCCCCCATTGGCCCCCCCCGCCGGGGACGCGCCCCGAGGCCCCAGCCGCCACCGCCCCCAGGCCAGCCGGAAAATCGGGCGTTCGGCCATAAACTTGCCCATTTTTGGCCGTAAAACCGCCCGGCTCCCAACCCCCCATCGCGTTGCCCCCGCCTCACGGTCCGCCCGGTCAAAGCGGAACCGCAATCGTGGCCCCGGATCATGAGTTCCGGCCCCCTCGTTGCCCGGCCATAAAACTTGCCCATTTTTTCAGCCGTAAACCGTCCAGCCGCCCAAGGCCGTGTGCTATAGCCCACCCGGGCCCCAGCCGGGTCCGCGCCCCCGGCCCCGACCGGCCTCCCGCCCGGGACCGCGCCCAGGGACCCCCCGCCGACCACCGAGCCCCCCAGGGGCAAAATGGGAAAATCGGGCGTTCGGCCATAAACTTGCCCATTTTTGGCCGTAAAACCGCCGGCTCCCAACCCCCATCGCGTTGCCCCCGCCTCACGGTCCCGCCCGGTCAAAGCGGAACCCATGATCGCAGCCGGATCATGAGTTCGGCCCCCTCATTGCCGGCCATAAAACTTGCCCATTTTTAGTAGTAAAACCGTCCGCCGTGTGCGTGTGCTAGCCCACCCGGCCCCAGCCGGTGCCCAGCGCCCGCCCGACCCCGACCGCCTCCCCGGGGGCCAAAACCCCCGAGGGCCCCCCACCGACCGGCCTCCGAGGGGCCGAAAACGGGAAAATCGGGCGTTCGGCCATAAACTTGCCCATTTTTTGCCGTAAAACCGCCGGCTCCCAACTCCCCCATCGCGTTACCACCAGCCTCACGGTCCGCCGGTCAAGCGGAACCCCTTAATCGCAGCCCCGGATCATGAGTTCGGCCCCCTCATTGCCCGGCCATAAAACTTGCCCATTTTTAGCCCGTAAAACCGTCCACCCCGGCCGTGTGCTATAGCCCACCGGGCCCCGCCAGGGCCGCGCCCCCGCCCGGCCCACCCGCCAAGCCCCCCCATGGGGACCAGCGCCCCGAGGGCCCCGCCGACCACCGACCGCCCCAGGGGCGAGCGGGAAAATCGGGCGTTCGGCCATAAACTTGCCCATTTTTTTTAGTAAAACCGCCATGCTCCCAACCCCCCATCGCGTTGCCCCCGCCTCACGGTCCCGCCCGGTCCCAAGCGGAACCGCAATCGCGCCCGGATCATGATTCGGCCCCCTCTTTGCCGGCCATAAAACTTGCCCATTTTTGGCTAGTAAAACCCACCGCCCGGCCGTGTGCTATAGCCCACCCGGGCCCCGCGCCCGCCCGTTCCCGACCGGCCTCCCCCCAGGGACCGCGCCCCCAGGGCCCCAGCCGACCACCGCCGCCCCGAGGGGCCAGCGGAAAATCGGGCGTTCGGCCATAAACTTGCCCATTTTTCGGCCGTAAAACCGCTGGCTCCAAACCCCCCCATCGCGTTGCCCCGCGCCTCACGGTCGCGCCGGTCCGAACGGAACCGCAATCGCAGCCGGATCATGAGTTCGGCCCCCTCTTTGCCCGGCCATAAAACTTGCCCATTTTTGGCCGTAAAACCGTCCGCCCGGCCGTGTGCTATATAGCCCACCCCGGGCCCCCGCCCGCCCCCCGGCCCGACCCGCCTCCCCCCTCCGGGGACCAGCGCCCCGAGGGCCCCCGCCGACCACGACCGCCCCAGGGGCAGCAGGAAAATCGGGCGTTCGGCCATAAACTTGCCCATTTTTTGGCCGTAAAACCGCATGGCTCCCAACCCCCATCGCGTTGCCCCCCTCCTCACGGTCCCCGGTCCAAACGGAACCGCAATCGCAGCCCTGGATCATGAGTTACGGCCCCCTCATTGCCCGGCCATAAAACTTGCCCATTTTTCCGCCGCAAAACCGTCCGCCGGCCGTGTGCTGTAGCCCACCCGCGCCCCCGCCGGCCGCGCCCCCCGGCCTCCGGCCTCCCCGCCGGCCGGACAGCGCCCCCGGGCCCAGCCGCCACCGACCACCCCCAGGGGCAAATGGGAAAATCGGGCGTTCGGCCATAAACTTGCCCATTTTTCGGCCGTAAAACCGCCGGCTCCCAACCCCCCCATCGCGTTGCCCCCCGCCTCACGGTCCCGTCGGTCCCAAGCGGAACATAATCGCAGCCCGGATCATGAGTTACGGCCCCCTCATTGCCCGGCCATAAAACTTGCCCATTTTTCGGCCGTAAAACCGTCCGCCGGCCATGTGCTATAGCCCACCCGGGCCCCTGCCGGGGGCGCGCCCGCCCGTCCCCGACCGGCCTCCCCCGCCGGGGACCGCGCCCAGGGCCCCCGCCGGCCACCGACCGCCCCAGGGGCCCAAAACGGGAAAAATCGGGCGTTCGGCCATAAACTTGCCCATTTTTGGTAGTAAAACCTCCGGCTCCCAACCCCCATCGCGTTGCCCCCGCCTCACGGTCCGCCCGGTCAAAGCGGAACATGTCGCAGCCCCGGATCATGAGTTCGGCCCCCTCATTGCCCGGCCATAAAACTTGCCCATTTTTGGTAAAAAATCCCGCCGGCCGTGTGCTATAGCCCACCCGGGCCCCTGCCGGGGCCCCATTTTTGGTAGTAAAACCGCCCGGCGGCCGCCCCCAGGGGACCGCGCCCAGGGCCCCGCCCAGACCGCCCCCCCGAGGGGCCGAAGACGGGAAAATCGGGCGTTCGGCCATAAAATTGCCCATTTTTCGGCCGTAAAACCGCCGGCTCCCAACCCGCCCATCGCGTTGTCCCCCGCCTCACGGTCCCGCCGGTCTAAACGGAACCGCAATCGCAGCCCCGGATCATGAGTTACGGCCCCCTCATTGCGCGGCCATAAAACTTGCCCATTTTTCGGTAAAACCGTCCGCCCGGCCGTGTGCTATACCCCACCGGGCCCCAGCCGCCCGGTAGCCAGCCCGCCCGGCCGCGACCCACCGACCTCCCCAGCAGGGGACCGCGCCCAGGGACCCCGCCGGCCACCGACCGCCCCCCGAGGGGCCGAAAACGGGAAAATCGGGCGTTCGGCCATAAACTTGCCCATTTTTCGGTCGTAAAACCGCCGGCTCCCAACACGCCCATCGCGTTGTCCCCCGCCTCACGGTCCCGCCCCAGGTCAAGCGGAACCCCCGCAATCGCAGCCCCGGATCATGAGTTATGGCCCCCTCTTTGCCGGCCATAAAACTTGCCCATTTTGCTATAAAACCACCCGGGCCTATAGCCCCGGGCCCAGCCCAGCGCCCCCGCCGGCCGCCCTCCCCAGCCGCCCCGGGGACCCCGCCCGACCACCACCCCCCCCCAGGGGCGAGCCGGAAAATCGGGAGTTCGGCCACAAACTTGCCCATTTTTCGGCCATAAAACCGCCGGCTACCAACCCCCCATCGCGTTTCCCCCGCCTCACGGTCCCGCCCAGGTCAAACGGAACATAATCGCATCCCCGGATCATGATTCTGCCCCCCTCATTGCCGGCCATAAAACTTGCCCATTTTTAGGAGTAAAACCGTCCGCCGTGTGCTATAGCCCACCGGGCCCCGCCGGGCCGCCCGCGCCAGCCGACCTTGACCGGCCCCCCCGGGGGCGCCCCCGAGACCCCGCCGGGCCCCGACCCCCCAGGGCCGAGCAGGAAAATCGGGCGTTCGGCCATAAACTTGCCCATTTTTAGTAGTAAAACCATGGGCTCCCAACCCCCCATCGCGTTGCCCCCGCCTCACGGTCCCCGGTCAAGCGGAACCACAATCGCAGCCGGATCATGAGTTCGGCCCCCTCATTGCCCGGCCATAAAACTTGCCCATTTTTTCGGTAGTAAAACCGTCCGCCGGCGGTGTGCTATAGCCCACCCGGGCCCCCGGCGGGGGGCGCGGCCGCCCCGACCCGGCCTCCCCCAGGGGACCGCCCCCGGGACCCCGACCACCCACCAGACCCCCAGGGTAGGGAAAATCGGGCGTTCGGCCATAAACTTGCCCATTTTCGGCCGTAAAACCGCGGCTCCCAACCCCCATCGCGTTGCCCCCTCACGGTCCCATTGGTCAAACGGAACCGCAATCGCAGCCCGGATCATGAGTTTGGCCCCCTCATTGCCCGGCCATAAAACTTGCCCATTTTTTCCGTAGTAAAACCGTCCGCCGGTGTGCTATAGCCCACCCGGGCCCCGGCGGCCCCCGGCGCAGCGACCCGGCCCGACCGGCCTCCCCCGGGTCGCAGCGCCCCCAGGGCCCCAGGGCCGGCCACCTTGACCGCCCAGGGGCAAAAAATCGGGCGTTCGGCCATAAACTTGCCCATTTTCGGCCGTAAAACCATGGCTCCCAACCCCCATCGCGTTGCCCCCGCCTCACGGTCCGCCTGTCCAAACGGAACCGCAATCGCAGCCCCGGATCATGAGTTACGGCCCCTCATTGCCCGGCCATAAAACTTGCCCATTTTTCGGCCGTAAAACCGTCCGCCGGCCGTGTGCTATAGCCCCACCCAGCCCCGCCCCCCAACCGCCCCGACCCCGGCCTCCCCCAGGGACCGCGCCCAGGGGCCCCAGCCGGCCCGCCGCCCCCCGGGGGGCCGAAAATGGGAAAATCGGGTGTTCGGCCATAAACATGCCCATTTTTCGGCCAGCCCCGCCGGCTCCCAACCCCCCATCGCGTTGCCCAGCCTCACGGTCGCCGGTCCCAAGCGGAACCGCAATCCCGCGCCGGATCATGAG
>JASUUI010000398.1:27500-32500 GCA_030444775.1 Atalantia buxifolia | reverse complement strand
TTTCGATCACTCTACTTGTGCGCTATCGGTCTCTGGCCAATATTTAGCTTTAGATGAAATTTACCACCCATTTTGACCTGCATTCCCAAACAAGTCGACTCGCAGACAGCGCCTCGTGGTGCGACAGGGTCCCGGGCGCGGCAGGGCTCTCACCCTCTCCGGCGCCCCTTTCCAGGGGACTTGGGCCCGATCCGCCGCTGAGGCCTTCTCCAGACTACAATTCGGACGCCGAGGCGCCCGATTTTCAAGCTGGGCTCTTCCCGCTTCACTCGCCGTTACTGAGGCAATCCTGGTAAGTTTCTTTTCCTCCGCTTATTGATATGCTTAAGTTCAGCGGGTAATCCCCCTCGCCTGACCTGGGGTGCAATCCCGAGCTAACCTCCCTTTGTGCTTGCCGCGGAGGCGCGGGCGTCGGGGGTCGCGAGTCCCCTCGGGAGACCGGCGCGCGGCAGGAGCTCGAGAGGCTTTCACCACCGATCGCGGCCCGGTCGCCGAGGACTCGGTTTGGGCCAACCGCGGCGGTCAGCGCACGGGAGGCCAATCTCCGCCCGCACCTCCGGGCCCCCGCCTTGGTTTGGGGGGTGGGGTGGGGCAGCGATGCGTGACACCCAGGCAGGCGTGCCCTCGGCCTGCTCGGCAGGGCGCAACTTGCGTTCAAAGACTTCGATGGTTCACGGGATTCTGCAATTCACACCAAGTATCGCATTTAACTCGTTCTTCATCGATCGAGCGAGATATCCGTTGCGAGAAGTCGTTTTGGATACATGTGAAAGAAGGCGCCGCACCCCGCGCACCGTCTCGGGGCCGCGGGGCGTGCTCTCGTTAGATTTCCTTGGCGCAGTCCGCGCCGGGGGTTCGTTGTTTCGCCAGCGGAGGCGGGGCGAGTCCCTCTCCCCACGGCGGCCGAGGAAGAAGGAGGAGCGCCCGCTGCGGGCGCATCCCCCTCCCGCCGCCAGTGATCTCAACTAGTTCGCGGGTCGTTCTGCTGGGCAGGTTTCGACAATGATCCTTCCGCGGTTCACCTACGGAAACCTTATTCGACTTCTCCTTCCTCTAAATGATAAGGTTCAGTGGACTTCTCGCGGCGTCGCGGGCAGCGAACCGCCAGCGTCGCCGCGATCGAACACTTCACCGGACCATTCAATCGGTAGGAGCGGCGGGCGGTGTGTACAAAGGGCAGGGGCGTAGTCAGCGCGAGCTGATGACTCGCGCTTACTAGGAATTCCTCGTTGAAGACCAACAATTGCAATGATCTATCCCATCACGATGAAATTTCAAAGATTACCGGGCCTGTCGGCCAAGGCTATAGACTCGTTGAATACATCGGTGTAGCGCGTGCGGCCCCGAACATCTAAGGGCATCACAGACCTGTTATTGCCTCAAACTTCCTTGGCCTAGCGGCCATAGTCCCTCTAAGAAGCTGGCCACGGAGGATACCTCCGCATAGCTAGTTAGCGGTGAGGTCTCGTTAGTTAACGGAATTAACCAGACAAATCGCTCCACCAACTAAGAACGGCCATGCACCACCACCCGTAGAATCAAAAAGAGCTCTCGATCTGTCAATCCTTACTATGTCTGGACACTGGTAAGTTTCCCGTGTTGAGTCAAATTAAGCCGCGAGCTCCATCTGTGGTGCCCTTCCGTCAATTCCTTTAAGTTTCAGCCTTGCGACCATACTCCCCGGAACCCAAAGACTTTGATTTCTCATAAGGTGCCAGCGAGTCTAAAAGTAACATCCGCGATCCACACAGTGGCATCGTTTATGGTTGAGACTAGGACGGTATCGATCGTCTTGAGCCCCGACTTTCGTTCTTGATTAATGAAAACATCCTTGGCAAATGCTTTGTGATTGTTCGTCTTTCATAAAGAATTTCACCTCGACTATGAAATCGAATGCCCCATTGTCCCTGTTAATCATTACTCCGATCCGAAGGCCAACGAGAATAGGACCGAAATCCTATGATGTTATCCCATGCTAATGTATACGGGCGTGCTCATGCGGTCGCCTGCGCTGTCCCCACCCGGCTTGCGGCGAAAAATCTCGTCCCATGTGACAAATAATCTCACCCTGAATGGCTAGCGCTCAATCCTCGGGCGAAAGGACCGACAAAGCGGGGCGAACAGGCGGGTTCTCACCCCCGAGCGCTTGGGGTGTGAGAACCCGGTGTCTGCCGGGTCTCTCCCGAATCGAGGACGAGTGGCGGGGAGTTCATGGGTGAGATTGGGCGCTTTGGCGATCTTCACGTTTTCGCGTGGAGTGCACATTTGCGGCGTACTCTTCATGCACGGGGCGTGCATGGTTATGGCGGTGGGAGAGGCGTGTGGGGAATGGCAATGACGCTTTGGATCCCTTGGAGTTCGGGCAGGGCTCCGATTCCGGTTGAGTTTGGGGAGCTTGTCGCTAGTCGAGCTTGGTTTAAGGAAGGGGATTTAGGCGAAGCCCTACACTCCTGGTTGGGAGCTGGGCCGTTCTCTGATGAGCCGGCGGGCGAAACCCCAGATGTTGTGCCACTTCCACTAGGCTTACTCTCGTAGCACCCGAATGCGGGAGTGCCGCGCGTCTCGGAACCTCTCGTCCGTGACAAATGGTATCGAGCCGCGCTTGCCATCTCTCGAAGCCCTCGTTGCGAGCTCGCCAAAGCGCTCAATCTTACCACGCGAGTCCCCACCCTTGTGGCGAAAAGGGTCGACAAGCGGGGCGAACAGGCGGGTTCTCACACCCCCCAGCGTTCGCACTGATGCAAGGTGTCTGTGGGGTCTCTCCCGAGATCGAGGGCGAGTAGGCGGGGAGTTCATGGGTGAGATTGGTAAGCCGATCTTCACGTTTTCGCGTGGAGGTGCACATTTGCGGCGTACTCTTCATGCGAGGGGCGTGCATGGTTATGGCGGTGGGAGAATGTCACGGACCGAAGTGTGACACCCGCGATATGCGCCTGTCGCTAATATCGATCTTGGTTGTCTGATTGTAGGAGATGCGCTTGAGAAGAGGGCGTGTGAGGGGAATACAATGTGCTGGATCCCTTGGAGTTCGAGGCAGGCCGGCCGGTTGAGTTTGGGGAGCTTGTCGCTAGTCGAGGACTTAACAACGAAGGGGATTTAGGCGAAGCCCTACACCTTGGTTGGGAAGCTGGGCCGTTCTCTGATGAGCCGAGGCGGCGAAACCGGTCGATATTGTGCCACTTCCACTAGGCTTACTCTCGTAGCAGAATGCGGGAGTGCCGCAGATGCGGAACCTCTCGTCCCGTGACACTACGCTCTGTATACATTAGCATGGGATAACATCATAGGATTTCGGTCTGTTCTGGTGGCCTTCGGGATCGGAGTAATGATTAACGAGGGACGATCGGGGCATTCGTATTTCATAGTCAGAGGTGAAATTCTTGGATTTATGAAAGGCGAACAAGCTGCGAAAGCATTTGCCAGGATGTTTTCATTAATCAAGAAGCGAAAGTTGGGGGCTCGAAGGCGATCGGATACCGTCCTAGTCTCAACCATAAGCGATGCCGACCGAGGGATCGGCGGATGTTACTTTTAGGACTCATGGCACCTTATGAAAATCAAAGTCTTTGGGTTAGGGAGTATGGTCGCAAGGCTGAAACTTAAAGGTGTGACGGAAGGGCACCACCGGGAGTGGAGCTGCGGCTTAATTTGACTCAACACGGGAAACTTACAGGTCAGGACATAGTAAGGATTGACAGGTGAAACTCTTTCTTGATTCTATGGGTGGTGGTGCATGGCGTTCTTAGTTGGTGGAGCGATTTATGTCTGTTAATTCCGTTATGAGCGAGACCTCGGCCTGCTAACTAGCTATGCGGAGGTATCCCTCCGTGGCCAGCTTCTTAGAGGGACTATGGCGCTTAGGCCAAGGAAGTTTGAGGCAATAACAGTCTGTGATGCCCTTAGATGTTACGGGCGCGCAGCGCGCGCTTCGATGTATTCAACGAGTCTATAGCCTTGGCCGAAGCGAGGCCGGGTAATCTTTGAAATTTCATCGTGCTGGGGATAGAGCATTGCAATTATTGCTCTTCAACGAGGAATTCCTAGTAGCGCGAGTCATCAGCTCGCGTTGACTACGTCCACTGCCCTTTGTACACACCGCCCGTCGCTACTACCGATTGAATGGTCGGTGAAGTGTTCGGATCGCGGCGGCGGGCGGTTCGCTGCCTGCGGCGTCGCGAGAAGTCCACTGAACCTTATCATTTAGAGGAAGGAGAAGTCGTAACAAGGTTTCCGTGGTGAACTGCGGAAGGATCATTGTCGAAACCTGCCCAGCAGAGCGACCCGCGAACTAGTTGAGATCAGCGGCGGGAGGGGATGCGTCCGCGCGGGCGCTCCTCCTTCTCCCCGCTCGCCGTGGGGAGAGGACTCGTCCGCTCCCGCTGGCGGCTCGCGAACCCCGGCGCGGACTGCGCCAAGGAAATCTAACGAGAGAGCACGCTCCGCGGCCGGAGGCAGTGCGCGCGGGGTGCGCGCCTTCTTTCACATGTATCAAGCGACTCTCGGCAGCGGATATCTCGGCTCTCGCATCGATGAAGAAGCGTGGCGAAATCGATACTTGGTGTGAATTGCAGAATCCGTGAACCATCGAGTCTTTGAGCATAGTTGCGCCCCAAGCCGATAGGCGAGGCACGTCTGCCTGGGTGTCACGCATCGTTGCCCCCCCCACCCCCAAACCAAGGCGGGGCCGGAGGTGCGGGCGGAGATTGGCCTCCGTGCGCTGACCGCTCGCGGTTGGCCCAAATCCGAGTCCTCGGCGGCCGAAGCCGCGGCGCGTCGGTGGTGAAAAGCCTCTCGAGCTCTGCCGCGCTCGGTCTCGCGAGGGACTCTGCGACCACGGCGCTCAGCATAGCGGTGCTGCGTGCGACCCCAGGTCAGGCGGGATTACCCGCTGAGTTTAAGCATATCAATAAAGCGGAGGAAAAAAAAACTTACCAGGATTCCCCTAGTAACGGCGAGCGAGGGAAGAGCCCAGCTTGAAAATCGGGCGCCCTCGGCGTCCA
>JASUUI010000398.1:20000-22500 GCA_030444775.1 Atalantia buxifolia | reverse complement strand
GAGCGGTCGCGACCTTGCGCGCTAGCGCCTGCGGCCTCGCGCGCGAAGGCGGGAAAACCTGCTTTGCCAGCGGGCGCTGCCTTGCGCACCAGGTGGGCGGCCTCGCGCGAGTGGGGCGCTGCCTCGCGCGCGAAGGGGGCAAACCTTGCGCGAGTGGGCTTTGCCTCGCGCGCGAGTGGCCAATCCTTGCGCGCGGGCGTGCGCGCTAGCATGGGCGGCATCGCGCGCGGCGGTCGCGGCCTTGCGCGCTAGCGCCTGCGGCCTCGCGCGCGAGCGGGGGAAAACCTGGCGCGCGGCGTGCGCTGCCTCGCGACGGCGGGCACTGCTTTGCCAGCGGCGTGGGCGGCATGGCGCGCGGGCGGGCGCTGCCTTGCGCGCGAGTGGGCGGCCTCGCGCGAGTGGCGCTGCCTCGCGCGCGAGGTGGGCAAACCTTGCGCGCGTGCGTCTTGTGACCTTGCCTTGCGCGCTAGCATGGGGCCTCGCGCGCCCGCTGTTGCTTGGCTTGCCGCGTGACGCTGTCGGCCTGGCTCGCTCGACCATGGGCAGCCTCGCGCGCTGGCGTGGCCCGGATGCCTCGCGCAAGCTTCGTCGAGTTTCCTGGGCCTCGCCGCGCCATGTCCCGCACCAACGGAGGCTAGCGTGCGGGAACTGGCGTGGGCCTGCCCGCGCGCCAGCCAGCGCGCGCGAGGGTGCTGCGCGCGCCGCGCGCTGGCGCGCTGCCTGCGCGCTTCCGCTGGTCATTTCTCGCACAAAGGGAGGTTAGCTGTGCGGGAAATTGCCCCCCACTGCCCACGTGCCGCGGTCATAAAAAATACCTCTTTTCGAACTCGAAATTTTTTTCTGTTTCTCTTGAAAAATACTTCGCACTATCCTCTACCATGGTGCAAAAAATCAGACCATAATTCAATATATTTTTTTTTTTTGGGGGTGGGGGTCAGCTCAAGAACTGGGGGTGTCTGTTGCTGCTATGTCAAAAATTGTTCTAAGACCTCTTTAGGGGGGAACTAGATGAGAGGTGCCTAGGTCGGGTGGTGGGTGTCGAGGCCGTTGGTGGCCTTGGCCTTGCTGCTTGGCCTCGGTCCTTCGCTGTTGGGATGTTCGTCGGGACGTCGCTGTCGAGCTCGCTCGGCGTCATTCGGCGACATTCCGCGACCTTGTTTTTGCGAAAAAAATAAATGTGTGCTGCATTTCGCGTCCAACGGTGCTGGCTTAGCCTTGCTTGGTGTTTCCGTGGACCCGCGGCAATTGCTTGGGGATGCGGGGCCTTCGGCAAGGTGGCAGCCAAGTGAGCGGCAGGGCGTGTGAGTGGTGATTGGATGGCGTCGTCGGCGGCTCTGTGCTCGTGCACCGAACTGCTGGAAGGCCGTCCGCTTCAGTCTTTCCCCAAGCGCAGCTGTTGCCTTGAGGTTCGTTTGGTATCTGTGTTGCCTACCAACAAAGCGGAATTTTGATGGTTTTGGTTTTCTCCGTCCGCCTTGTGCCCTTTGGTGCGGGGTGGGCCTTGGCAACCGTGTTCCCGGTGTGCCTCGCGCTCGGGCAGCAGCCTGCTTGGCCCACGGAGTCTATGCCCGTGCTCTCGGGCGTGGAATGCTGCGCGTGGGCGTGAGTCTCGGCCTTGATCCGTCAAGCTACACGCATCGTCCCTTGGCGAGCGACGACCGCGCGCCCGTCTTGGCCAACCGGCCAAAGGCCCCGAATGGGGCCCAGAAGGACAGGTCATGCGGGCGCCGGCGTCGAAGAATGTTACCTGGTTGATCCTGCCCGGTAGTCATATGCTTGTCTCAAAAGATTAAGCCATGCATGTGTAAGTATGAACTAATTGGACTGTGAAGCTGCGAATGGCTCATTAAATCGATTATAGTTTGTTTGATGGTATCTGCTACTCGGATAACGTAGTAATTCTAGAGCTATCGTGCACCAAACCCGACTTCGGAAGGGATGTATTTATTAGATAAAGGTCGGCGGGCTCTGCCCGTTGCTCGATGATTCATGATAACTCGGCGGATCGCAAGGCCACCGTGCGGCGACGCATCATTCAAATTTCTGCCCTATCAACTTTCGATGGTAGGATAGAGGCCTACCATGGTGGTGACGGGTGACGGAGAATTAGGGTTCGATTAGGAGGGGCACGAGAAGCGGCTACCACATCCAAGGAAGGCGGCGGGCGCGCAAATTACCCAATCGACACGGGGAGGTAGTGACAATAAATAACAATCTGGGCTCTATGAGTGCAGTAATTGGAATAAGTACAATCTAAATCCCTTAACGAGGATCCATTGGAGGGCAAGTCTGGTGCCCGGCAGCCGCGGTAATTCCAGCTCAATAGCGTATATTTAAGTTGTTGCGAGTTAAAAAGCTCGTAGTTGGACCTTGGGTTGGGTCGGCCGGTCCGCCTCGCGGTGTGCCGGCCGCTCGTCCCTCTGCCGGCGATGCGCTCCTGGCCTTAATTGGCGGGTCGTGCCACCCGCTTTATTACTGAAGAAATTAGAGTGCTCAAAGC
>JASUUI010000398.1:0-2500 GCA_030444775.1 Atalantia buxifolia | reverse complement strand
GTCGCTACTACCGATTGAATGGTCGGTGAAGTGTTCGGATCGCGGCGGCGGCGGCGGTTCGCTGCCTGCGGCGTCGCGAAGTCCACTGAACCTTATCATTTAGAGGAAGTAAAAGTCGTAACAAGGTTTCCGTAGGTGAACCTGCGGAAGGATCATTATCGAAACCTGCCCAGCAGAGCGACCCGCGAACCGCTCCCGCTGGCGAAACTGTGAACCCCGGCGCGGACTGCGCCAAGGAAATCTAACGAGAGAGCACGCTCCCGCGGCCGGAGAGGCGCGCGGGTGCGGCGCCTTCTTTCACATGTATCCAAAACGCGACTCTCGGCAGCGGATATCTCGGCTCTCGCATCGATGAAGAGCGATTGGCGAAATGAAACGGGGAAGCTTCTTAGACAGCGTGAATTGAGAATCCTTGGACCATCGGAATCTGGCTTTTAGAAATTCTGGTGGGCCATGCCTGACAGCGTTCACGCTGACTTGGGTATAGTCGAAAGACTAATCGAACCGCTAGTAGCTGGTTCCCTGAAGTTTCCCTCCCTGGGAAGCTGGAGCCGGAAGAGGCCTTCTATCGGGTAAAGCCAATGATTAGAGGCATCGGGCGCGCCCTCGACCTATTCTCAAACTTTAAATAGGTAGGACCAGCGCGGCTGCTTCGTTGAACCGCGCCTCCAAGTGGGCCATTTTTGGTAAGCAGAACTGCGTGCAGGGATGAACCGGAAGCCGGGTTACGGTGCCCAACTGCGCGCTAACCTAGAACCCACAAAGGGTGTTGGTCGATTAAGACAGCAGGGCGGTGGTCATGGAAGTCGAAATCCGCTAAGTGTGTAACAACTCACCTGCGAATCAACTAGCCCCGAAAATGGATGGCGCTGAAGCGCGCGACCTATACCGGCCGTCGGGGCAAGTGCCAGGCCCGATGAGTAGGAGGCGCGGCGGTCGCCATAAAAACCGAAGCGCGAGCCCAGGCGGAAGCGGCCGTCGGTGCAGATCTTGGTGGTAGTAGCAAATATTCAAATGAGAACTTTGAAGGCGAAGAGGAAAGGTTCCATGTGAGCAGCACTGCTGGCCAGCAGCGTTAGGGATCCGGAGGCGTCGGCGGGGGCCTCGGGAAGAGTTATCGGGCTTGGCAGAATCAGCGGGAAAGAAGACCTGTTGAGCTTGACTCTGGGGTCCCACTTTGTGAAATGACTTGAGAGGTGTAGTATAAGTGGGAGCCGGAAACGGCGAAAGTGAAATACCACTACTTTTAACGTTATTTTACTTATTCCGTGAATCGGAAGCGGCACTGCCCCTCTTTTTGGACCCAGGCCCCCTCCCGGGGCGATCCGCGAGAAGACATTGTCAGGTGGGAGTTTGGCTGGGGCGGCACATCTGTTAAAAGATAACGCAGGTGTCTAAGATGAGCTCAACGAGAACAGAAATCTCGTGTGGAACAAAAGGGTAAAAGCTCGTTTGATTCTGATTTTCAGTACGAATCACGAACCGTGAAAGCGTGGCCTATCGATCCTTTAGACCTTGAATTTGAAGCTAGAGGTGTCAGAAAAGTTACCACAGGGATAAGCGGCTTGTGGCAGCCAAGCGTTCATAGCGGCGTTGCTTTTGATCCTTGATGTCGGCTCTTCCTATCATTGTGAAGCAGAATTCACCAAGTGTTGGATTGTTCACCCACAATAGGGAGCGTGAGCTGGGTTTTAGACCGTCTCGCATTATTTTCCCACGTTCGTCGGCGAGGGTATTCAACCTAGTCTGCCCCCTCAGGCTGGTGGTCATGCGGTTATCTCACAATCGGACCAATTCTGGCCCGCGATTAAGCCGCTCGCACCCAGCGTTCAGTAAATTGGCCATAAAAGCGGGATCGGACCTGGGAATCAACTTCCGTCTCCTCAGGCGGTTAACCCCGCACACATATCTACAATGCCAGGCCAAATCCCCGTCACGCCCCAAAACGCGAAATTTGGGCAAAATACGTGAGCTATAGCACGGTTTTCGACCATTTTTGCCCAAAAGTTGGGACCGGAGCTCCCGCATGATTTCCCCACTGGCACCTCATAAAATTTCAGGCCATTCGGGTGCGTTTACTGCACTTCTTGCGACTTTTTTGTGTCCGGTTTCCCATTTAGGGATTTATTTTTAAAACTATTTTCCACCCGGCCAAAAATTGACCCCTAAGCCGCCGTCTCGTGTTCTCCCGCAAGACGGAGGCTAATTGCAGCCTCCTGCCTCCCAGCGTGCGTGGGCTGCAGGCCAGGCGCGGGCGCTGGCTCGCCTGCTTCATAGCGCGCGCTGCCTGCCCAGCGATCGGGGGACAGCTTGCCTCGCGTGCCTGCGCTGCTTGCCCGCGGTGCACTGCTGCCTTCATGCCAAGCCTGGGCTGACTTCCTCGCGCTTGTGTGTCAACTATTGCCCGCGAGGTGGCGCGCGTGCGCAGCATGCCTTGCTCCCAGCATGGGCAGCGCCTTGCTCGGGCATGGGCAGCCTCGCGCGACGTGGCCCAGATGCC
>JASUUI010000397.1:0-24208 GCA_030444775.1 Atalantia buxifolia | reverse complement strand
CAGAATACTTCACGTTCAATTACCATATTGCTTTTACAATGAAAAAAATCGTGAGTTATGGCAAAACGCCGTTCCAGTTTGACCTCTCGAGGTAGTCGATGGCGCGAGAGGCCAGGGAAGCGTCCCAGTCCCAGCCAGGAAAGCCGGTCAAAGCCACAGTCGAAGCTGACCAGCCACGGCGAGAGAGGCCCGGGTAGGCTGCTTTGGCCCGTGAATGATTTATAGTAGAAAAATAGAGCAAGTTATCTGGAGCAAGAAGCGCTAACTCATGTGATCAAGAATTTGTGAGTGCGGTTGGGTGGAGCCGTAGGACCGTGAGGCGGGGAGCTTGCAGTGGGGGTTAGGGGCCGTGGTTTCACAGTGAAAAAACCGACCGTTTATGGCGAAGCGGTAGAAGCCCAGTAACTCATGATCCCAGAAATTTGTGATTCTTTGTATGGGAAATCTTTTTGTAATAGAGGCTTTTATGTTTAGTTAGAATCCTATTGACACTTGGGTGTTGGATTTTTTGTAATAGAGCAACTAATCATATTTGTAATTCACTTTATTGGTTTGAAACAGGAAAATAAGTGAAGGAAGCGTTAAGGCTGCAGTTAGGGGCAGAGCTGATTCGTGTCAGCGGTGAAAAGCTGGATACATTTTATTATCTTTTAATAATGAGACTTTAGTTTTGAATAATTGTCTTTATGTTCAGACATTAAGAGGAATTTAATTTGATAGCTTGTTTGTCAAAACAAAGGTGTACACTTGTAAATTTTGGATCTCTGTTTATTTTTATAATAAGAGACTTATTTGTTACAGTACATTGGAAGATAATTTATATCATTTAAGTCCTATGATCCATTCTATGCATGACACGATAATCAATAATGATGAGCATACACATTTATCTAGAAAAGAAATATTTCTTCCAACCAATGTTACCTCTGGCATTTACGCTTGGTCATATAAACCAAACTAGGATACGAGAGAATGATCAAAGATGGGCTCTTGGGTCCCCTTTGGAAAATGAATCATTGCCACTCTGTGAATCCTGTTTAGAAGGGGAAAATGACCAAAAGGCCATTCTCGGCCAAAGGTGTACGTGCAACATACCACTTGAATTAGTACATACTGATGTATGTGGACCAATCAATGTACAAGCTCGAGAGGTTATGAGTATTTCATCACTTTCCTTTGATGATTACTCGAGATCTGATTATGTTTATCTAATGCGTCATAAGTCCTAAGCTCTTGAGAAATTCAAAAGTATAAAGTTGAGACAGAAAAATAATTAGATAAGAACATAAAGAAACTTCGATCGATCGAGGTGGCGAATATCTCTCGGAGATTTCAAAGAGTATTTAGTTGAAAATGGAATTATATCTCGATTAGTGCCCCAGAACATCACAACAAAATGGGGTAGTGAAAGAAGAAATAGAACTCTTTTGGATATGGTGAGATATATGCTTAGTTATTCAAGATTACCAATCTCTTTTTGGGGACTATGCTTTGGAGACTGCGGTTTACCTCTTGAACTTAGTTCCATCTAAGTCGAGTGCCTAAAACCCCAATAGAACTATGGTCAGTCATGAGCCAAGTTTACGACATGTCAAAATTATTAGGGATCACCAGCACATGTCTTTGAAACCAAAAGGCGGACAAGATGGATTCACGTTACGAGGTTTGCATGTTTGTGGGTATCCCCGAAGGAACAGGGAGGTTTATTTTATAGTCCTCGAATAGGAAAGTAATTGTGAGCACACATTTTACTTCCTCGAGGAAGACTATATGAATAACTTCAAACCTAAGAGTAAGGTAATACTTGAAGAAGCGTCAAGTGATCAAATTGATACTCGACTTTCCTTTGTTTTAGAGCGAGAATGAAGAGCAACAATCGATCAACAAAGTTATCCACTGAACAACCATCATTTTAGAATCTCGTCGCGGTGGGAGGGTAACTAGGTTACCACAAGATATATGTTATTGGGAGAAACCTATCGGCTATCTCAAATGAACATGTACAAAGATCCCACTAGTTCTGAATGAAGCTCTAATAGATAGTGATGTTGAACATTGGAAAAGGGCTATGAATCAAGAAATGGAATCAATGTATTCCAATAAAGTCTGGGAACTTGTAGAGGCACCAAATGGGATAAAACCCATTGGATGCAAATGGATCTACAAGAGAAAAGAGGAATAGACAGAAGGGGTGGAAACATTTAAAGCAAGATTAGTAGCCAAAGGTTCACTCAAAAGGAGGAATCGATTATGAGAAACATTTTCTCCGGTTGCTATGCTTAAATCCATGAGTTCTGCTCTCTATTCTTTGCGATGCTGATTACGAAATTTGGCAAATGGATGTCAAGGCGCATTTCTTAATGGGCATCTTGAAGAAGACATCTTTATGCGGCAACCCGGATGGATTCATACAAAAAGGCCAAGAACACTTGGTATGCAAGTTGCGAGATCCATCTATGGATTGAAGCAAGCATCCGGTCATGGAACATCGATTTGATCAAGCGATAAAATCGTTTGGATTCATTCGAATATTGATGAACCATGTGTATACAAGAAAATTCGGGAAAATCTGTAGCCTTTCTAATTCTTTATGTAGATGATATTCTCCTTATCGGAAGCTTGATGTAGGAGTATTAACTACAATAAAGAGTTGGCTAGCGAAACAATTTGATATGAAGATGCAGGAGAAGCTAGTTATATTCTTGGTATCAAGTTGCTACGAGACCGGAAGAATAAAGCGATAGCTTTATCTCAAAAGCGGTCTATATCGATAAGATATTGGCTAGATTTAGCATGGAAAATTCTAAGATTGGTTTGTTACCATTCGGACATGGAATTTGATTCTCTAAAGATCAATCACCCATAACATCGAGGAGATAGAAAAATGAGGCGAGTTCCTATCTGGAAGGCGTGGGAAGCCTCATGTATGCCATGCTTTGTACTAGACCGGATATCATTTTTTGCGGTTGGGATGGTTAGCGAGATATCAATCTAATCCTGGACACGAACAACTTGAATTTCTTTGTCAAGCACATAATGAAAAGTCGAAAAAGAACTAAGGATTATATGCTTGTGTATTACAGTGATGAACTTATTCCGTGGGTTATCTTGATTTTGACTTTATGTCGGATAAGGACACTAGAAAGTCTACTTCTGGCTATGTGTTGTGCAAATTTTGTTGAACTACATGCGCCGCGAATCTATTGTAGAATAGATTAACGGTGGCAGTGTCGATCCCACGAGGAGGTGAATTTTAATTGTGTGTAGAATTAATTATGTAAATGGGTTGTTGTATTTTTGGAGAAATTGATTTAAAGGATGCTAGAATTTAAATGGGAATAGCGGAATTAAATTGAATTGGAAACTATTGAAATAAAGTGCTTGGGTATACGGATCCGTATCAACATGCCCATGGGCTAAATATTCCTTATTAATACCAATTAAATCATGAGGGTTTCCACACCTCATGAACCACGCTCTAATCAATATGGTGTCAAGGGCTTATCGTGCCAAATAATAATAACCTTATACTAGGATCTTAGGTAAAACCGGGCGGTAACTAGACAAGATTATTATTATTTGTCGACAAAAAAGTCAAAACCTCCACAGAAATTAGAGGGGAAGAGAAAATAAATTTACCAATTAAAGCCCATGACACATGTTGAGACTTCACCTTCAACCCAAGCTTGAAAGAAAATTAGCTACTCATTATTGAACTAGGGGTAAAATGGGAATTTTATTAAAATACGTAGAAAATACAAGATGGAGAAAAATTACAGAAAACTAAGCTCAAAAATGGATTGGGCGTGTCAAATTGGGGGAGGCCCCTTTTTATAGATACATTGAGTGAATCATGGCCATCGGTTAAAAATAGTTTGGATGCGAGTTGCGCCCGTCATCGGTGAAACGAACGGTTTGACCACGGGTTTGACCACGCGGTTTGAAACGATAACCGCGGTTTGCACGGTTTTGAAACGATGCAGCGATGCGAGCGATTAAGTGAAACGATATCCATGAAACGATCAAAATGTACATGTGAATAGTGCGTGCGTGTGAGCAGTGCCATTTTCCTTTTATGCTCCTCTTAAGGTTTTATTATCACGAGTTCAAAAGTGGCGTCCGTTTTGCTATCCGAAATCTCGTTCATTGTGAAATGACCATGATACCCCTAAAATACACAAAATACTTAATAAAAACAAAACATATATAATTAAATAACAAAGGACTTAAATAAATAAAATTAGAGATGTTAGTGAGATTTAAAGTGTGAAATGATGAATTTCTCCTTTATACATATACACTTTCTAACACTCAACACTATGTCTTTACATTAGGAAGTGGAGCTGTTTGTTGGAGGAGTGTGAAACAATCTTGTATCGCGAGACTCCTGTGACGAAAGAGCCCCAATATGTGGCTGCATCTGAAGCTGCAAAAGAAGCTGTATAGCTCTGCAAGTTCCTAAAAAGATCTTGAGGTGGCTTTGTAGTAATGCTTGCACCCCTTAAACTATTTTGTGATAGTAGTGGTGCAGTAGCTCAATTCAAGGAACCACAAGAAACAAAAACATATTGAGAGGAAGTATCATTCTACAAGGGAATAGTGTAGAAAGGTTATATGACGATAACAAATGGCATTAGATGCCATATGGCAAATCTTATTACAATGGCCATCGGTGGGAAACCATTATAACTTGCACTTAGATCCCTAGAGCATGTGCTATATGCCAGATATGCTTTAAGAGCTAGTGGGAGATTGTTGGGAAAATGTGCTCTTTAAAAGCATATGTGTTTATTTAATTGTAATAAACAATTTTTCTGATTAATAAAATAAATGAGGTATTTTATTCAAGTATCTTAATTGCATTAATATTTTGAGTAAAGTCCATTTGATCATATTATATGTATTTATGTGATCACCATGTGGATTCACGAGAAGACATAAATACAAGTTATCTTATGATTAAATAAATTATGTTCGCGATTGATAAATAAAGTTGGGCACTTTATTTAGGTATAGTTGTAATAAATTCATTGAATGGTTTGTCTTAATCATGTATAAGCATTATCTCTAGTCTAAAGAAACATCACACTCATCAACCATCCACATGAATCAACCAAGTAAATCTGACTACTTTCAAAAATGACATGTCAAACCCCAACATCTCACCGGTAATAGTGACACTCTCACAAAGAAATTAAACCCAATATAAATTGTCACTTCTATGAATGATAAATTGAGAGAAAATAATAAACATGCATTATCACACACTCTCACCAAGATGAAAAGAATATGCCCACAACTTAGAAATAACATGATCTCAAGTCAAACAAAATGCTAGTCAACCCAATTTATTTACTTTTTTTTTTCTCTTTTTTTTTTTTATTATGCATTACTACATCTTTTAGCCCATATAACTAGCTTCTACTTCAGACTATAGTTCCCTAAAATCAAGAAGGACTTTTATTAGGATGTAACGTAGGCTAGGGACATGGCTAACAAAGAAAGGAAAATAGAGAAAACAAAATACATGTTTGAGAAAAATAATATCTTTTGGAAGAAAAAAAAATGCATTTCACTTATTGAATTATATATCTCTCTCTCTTTTTTTTCTTTTTTCTTTTTTTTTTTTTTTAGAGAATTTTTTTTTTTTTTTTTTTTTTTTTGGTTATTGTACAACTTTACTAAACAAAATAATTATTTATATTTTTCTCAAACATGAATAGGTGATGGAACTTTGTAAGATATCGGGTAATACTCCAAATTGGAGTGGGTCAAGATGATAAGTTGACAAAGAAAAGGTTTTTTTTTTTTTTTTTTTTTTATAAAAGGCTCAAAAGGGCTAACTATGGATATTTCACATAAGGGATGGCTAGAAAGGTTCAAACGGGTCAAAGATGGCCTTTCCATCATCTTTTAGGGCTCTAGATAATCCTCCATATCTACTAGTTAAATGGACCTTTAGATGTAGCAACATTTTTTTTTTTTTTTTTTTTTTTTTTTAAAGGGTTGACTCAAGGAAATCTAAAGATCATGTATAAAATAATAATCTTGCTAAAAATTTGTATAAAGAATAGGCAAAAGGGTTACTCTCAAGAAAAATAATAGGCTCGAAAGCTCACTTGGTATTCATTATGACATGTCAATTCTTTCAAGCAACTCATATTTATCTCTGACATCAACATGTAGAGTAGCAAACATAGTGTAACATCACTCAAAACCAAAGATAATACAAATACTAAAATTCGAAAATCATCATGTCATCCAAAAATAAAAACAAAATCACACTATTTTTTTTTAACAACATTCTACCCCCAACCTATTCTAAACATGAAAGGGAATTATGCATGCGAGAAATGTGAAAATGATGCGAGAAAAACTAATTGAAAATGTTACACTTAAAATGATAGAAAAATGATTTTTTTTTTTAACTAAGAAGATGCGTTTCTAGAGGCACTACACTCTATATTCAGCCATCTTCGACTCAAAATTTGAAAATGCATATTTATAAAGGAGAAGTCAAAAGTTAGAAAGATCACCACGAAAAATAAATTTTTTTTTATTATTATTTTTCTTTTTTTTCTTTTTTTTTTAACTGAGAAGATGCGTTTCTAGAGTAACTACACTCCATATTCAGCCATCTTCAACACAAGCAGATTAACATTAGTTTCTACAACAAAAAATTAGTAAAAACTTAACCAACATTCCACAATTATCAACTATCCCCTCCCCCAACCAGAACTAAACATTGTCCCCAATGTTTTAAAGGAAAAAAGTAGAGTTTAGAAGACATCACACGGGTGGTGCAACACGAGAATAAAATATTTACTGAGGCGGAGATTTAAATCTAATTTGTACTTCTTCTACTTTTTTTATTGTTACCATCGTTATTTGTACACTCCAACACCAAGGTCTTGGGATCGCTCAGTCGATAAACATGTGAGATCAAGTAGCTCATTAGCGGTGTGAGCACAAATAAAAAGCTTTTTCACCGTAGAGGGAATGAAGTAGTTTTTATTGCATGGTTAAGAAATGCGATAAAGCCATCATAAAAATTATTGACATTTAACAAACCGATGGGTTTTACGATGAATGTGCGAGATGGGCCCAAGATGCTAAAGTGATAAGTGCCTCTAGAGTTGCAAGATCTCTGGTAAGAAAATAAAAGCATCGGCATGATTAAGCATTTCGGTTATTCTTTCTTGCATACGAGACAACTAACTCTTCTCCGGTCGGTGAGTTAGACAAAGCGACCTAAAGGTTTTAGGGTTTGTGGTATGATGCCTAACACTTGACTTCCTCGACAAAAAAGCGATTTACGAGACCAATTTTGATAACCCTCGGTCACCTCCGCCGTATACTAAGTGTAATTTTCTCTCTGCTATGCATCGACCAAGATCAATGGCTGCCTCAAAGAACTCTTTATATTTGCCATAGTTAAATCCGGAAAGCACACAAATGTTCTTGAATTGTTTATTGGGAGTAGCTGCCATTATGATACTTCTCAAAAATAATTTGTGAGTGTAAGCGAAAGAATCATATTTAAGGATCTTAGCGGCAGTGGGTCGCAGCTGTGAATGAGGTGTCATGTCTATGTCAATTAATCGTGTAATGCACATGGCTTGAGAGTCAAAAAGGAAAAGCAAGTAATGACAAATATAAAATTATTAAAGACAATAATGCAAATGGTAAAACAACAGTAAAATAAAACAACAGTAAAGTAAAAGGATATTTACGGTAGTTGCGGCGTGGCTCACATCTTCCTCTGGTTTCACGTCCAGAAAGCGGCTTCAGCGCCCTCATGGGTCGAGGATAGCTTCCCATCCGATTTTCTTATAAAGCGGCAAGCGAGTCGTTTATAGTCGATTCAGAGGCGTATCGTGCATGCTCTTTACGGAATGATGGCCATAAGCGGAGAATCGCTCCTTGCACATATCCAGGATGCGTTTCAAGAGACAAAAGGATATCATCCAATGACTCCTTATTCAAGCCATCCTAATGAATTGAATCTTATCTTCTCTGTTATCGACACCATTCCTAAAGAACATCGTTTTTATTGCATATCATTACGGCACACTTATGACAAGCAACCAAAAATCTTTGAGCTCTTGACTTTCTTGCATAATTTCCTTTACCACAACCAGGCATGTATGCAATAAATTTAGGAGGCAACTCACACAAGCGTACTTTAGCCTCGATTAACCGGCGAATATCGGCGGTATGTTATTCCTCATGAGCAATCGCATGCGTTCGGATCGAGCTTTATAGATTGTGAGGAGGGCATTACGAGGAAGTGAAGGGAATCGACTATGAAGCTTTGCTAAGATCTCGTTTCTATCCATACCTTCGCCTCGGAAGATCGGTAATTATGGGAAGCTGAAGTAGACTTGATTGTCACGAATCACCGTTATCCGCCACTTAGCAGGGGTGACAAACTAAAACACACAAACTAAAACACACAAAAACGGAATAACAAACAAATAAAAACACACAAAGAAAATCACAATCGTCCTCTTATAGAATTTACCTCAAGCTCCATTGGATGTTGTAGACACTTTCTTTCAATGTCTACGAGTTGGCTTTCTAAATCCTCAACGTGGGATATTAACTCCGGTGGTTGTAGCTTCCAAATACGATGTGTTTTACAAAATCGTATCTGGCCTCTGAGATGAGATTGGACACGTTGAAGTCGTCTAAGGATGTTCAAGGAACTGTCTCATGATTAAAAGTGATAAAAAAAAAACTCAATGGTTAAACAAACACACTTATGCACAAATGATTTCAATTAGCAGAAGAAAATAAATAAAAATAAATTAAAAATAAATCACGAAAAGAAAAATCTTAATTCAAATCGGTGGGTCACTTAAATTTATTTCGGTGTCCTCTCCATGTGGTTGGTACTCTAGATATGGCTTTAATCTTTGACCATTAACTTTAAACGTGACACCATTTTTGGGTCCTTAATTTCAATTGCCCCATGTGGAAAAAGCAGTATGAACAATGAAGGGGCGGACCATCGAGGCGTAGCTTACACAGGAATAAATGCAAGCGAGAATTGAATAAAAGTACTTTCGACACAGGTGAAAGATTTTCTCATGTCTGCTTATCATGAAAGACTTTCATTATTTGCTTGTAAACCTTGGCATTTTCGTATGCATCATTCACGAATTTCTTCAAGTTACGCCAGTGTGTCGTCTTCTTTCGACGAGCCCGACTTGCATGTCAAAATTGAATTTCTTGATGGCCCGGTCGCCGCGATGCTCGAGTTCCACGGGTAGGTGGCAAGCTTTCCATACACTGCACAGTAGGGTGACATCCCAATTGGGGTTTTGAGCAGTTCTATATGCCCATAATGCATCATCAAGTCTTAATGACCAATCTTTTAAATGTCGGCCTCACGTCTTTTCTAAGATGTGCTTTATTTCTCGATTGGAGATCTCAACAGCCTTTGGTTTTGCGGATGATACGGAGTCGCCACTTTATGAGTGATGGAGTACTTTGTCAAAAGTGCTTTGAATGATTTGTTGCAAAAGTGGGTACCACCATCACGATTATTGCTCGAGGAATCAAAGCGTGAAACAATGTTGCTCTTCAAAAACCCTATCACCACTTTATGATCATTGGTTACGCATGGAATTGCCTCTGCCCATTTGAAACATAGTCAACGACAACCAATATGTAATGATGGCCAAAAGATGGGGAAAGGGTCCCGTGAAGTCGATACCCCATACATCAAAAATCTCAACCACTAAAATTGGATTTAGTGGCATCATGTTCCTTCGTGTAATGCTCCCCATTCTTTGACACCTATCACATGAAGAACAAAAGGTGTAAGCATCTCGAAATATAGTTGGCCAATAAAAACCACATTGTAGAACTTTAGTTCTGTTTTTCTTAAGCGTTTTGAAATGGCCTCCACAAGCTTGTTCATGGCGAGCGAAAGGATGTTATGAAATTCATTTCTAGGACACATCGTCGAATAATTTGATCTGCACAATACTTAAGCAGATAGGGGTCATCCCGAGAAAAAATTCTTTATTTCATGAGAATTTGGCCTTGTCTTGCTTGGTCAATGCTCTGGAAGTTTACGTAACAAGATAATTAACTATATCGACATACCAAGGTAATTCTTCCACACTCATTAATTGTTCATC
Source organism: Atalantia buxifolia (assembly GCA_030444775.1). NCBI lineage: Eukaryota > Viridiplantae > Streptophyta > Magnoliopsida > Sapindales > Rutaceae > Atalantia > Atalantia buxifolia. The sequence continues at coordinate 14,057 of JASUUI010000397.1, read as the reverse complement.
GGAAATGACTCATTCAATGTTAAGGGTTACGTGTTGATGTCAAAGTGGAGGCGAGAGAGATGGTCAGCCACAACATTTTACTGTCCCTTTCTTATCTTTGAATTCCAAGTCAAATTCTGCAAAAGCAACACCCAACGAATTAGTCTAGCTTTTGCATCTTTCTTTGTGAGAAGATATTTTAGAGCAGCATGATCTATGAACACAATAATTTTACAACCAATGAGATAAAATCGAAATTTTTCTAATGCAAATACTCTTTGCTAGCATTTCTTTTGATAGTTGAATAGTTCAAGCGTGCATCGTTCAATGTCATACTAGCATAGTAAATAACATGAGGAATTCGATCTACTCTTTGTCCTATCTTTTGCTCCTCTTGCATGTCGGATGCATCACACATAAGCTCAAATGGTAAGCTCCAGTTTGGTGGCTGAATGATGGGTGATGTTGTCAACAAATGCTTTAACTTTTCAAATGCTACAAGACATGAATCATCAAAGATAAAATGTGCATCCTTAGCAAGTAAATTGCATAAGGGTCTAGAAACTTTGCTAAAATCCTTAATGAAACGTCTATAAAAACCAGCATGCCCAAGGAAAGATCTTACTTCTCATTTGTTTAGGTGGAGGAAGATTAGAAATGAGATCCACCTTGGCTTTGTCAACCTCAATACCTTTGCATGAAATGATGTGACCGAGAACTATACCTTGTTTTACCATAAAATGGCATTTCTCCCAATTTAAGACCAAATTCTTCTCTATACATCTCTGCAAAACTTGTGTTAGATGATGTAAACATTGATCAAATGAATCTCCAAAAACAGAAAAATCATCCATAAAGACCTCAAGAAACCGTTCAACCATATCAGAAAAAATGCTTAACATACAACGTTGAAATGTAGCGGTGCATTACATAATCCAAATGGCATTCTCCTATATGCAAAAGTGCCAAAGGGCAAGTGAAAGTGGTTTTCTCTTGATCTTTTGGTGCTATGGGAATCGATTGTATCTGAATAGCCATCTAAAAGCAATAAAATTCATGGCTGCTAATTTATCAAGCATTTGATCAATAAATGGTAAAGGAAAATGGTCTTTACGTGTGACCAATTTAACTTTCTATAATCAATGCATACACGCCATCCTGTAGTCACTCTAGTGGGTATCAATTCATTATCGGCATTGGTAACTCTTGTGACTCGACTTTTTGGGGACAACTTGCAGGGGTGACCCATGAACTATCGAAATGGGGTAAATGATCCTACTGCGTCTAATAGTTTAAGGACTTCCGTTCTAACAACTTCTTTCATATTAGGATTTAAGCGTTGCATTTCCTAGTAGATTTAGCATTTTCATCAAGGTGAATGTAATGCATGCGATCTGCTTTGGTTTATACCTTTTATATCTGCTATGGTCCATCTAATGCTCCTTTGTGCTCTTTTAAAACATCCAACAACTTACCTTTTTGTTCGTCATTTAGGGATGATGAGATGATTCTGGTAGAGTGCTTTCTTCTCCCAAGAATGCATATTCCAAAGTGTTGGGTAATGGTTTGAGCTCGAGTTTCGGTGGTGACTCGATGATGGGATGATTTTCTTCTCGATGGTGCTAGTTGTTCAACTCTTGACTTCCATTTATTAGTGTCCATGGATGGTCTTTGAGTCAAGTAGGGCGTTGACCTCATCGGCCCGATCTGTCAACATCAAAATCCAAACCAAAATGAGTTAAACATGTTTGTAAAGGGTCATCACTAAGGTTTGAAATAAAAGTATCATCAATTAATGCTTCATTAAATCCCATCAACAATTCCATCATCTGCATTGTGAGGTTGTTTGGCAATGTTGAAGATGTTGAGCTCCATGGTCATATTGCCAAAGGACAAGCTGCATATTTCGATCCTGCATTGAATGTGAGCATCGGCGATTGCCAAAAATGGTCGGCCTAGGATAATGGGGATATGCTTCCTTGAATCTGTATTGGTTGAGTGTCAATTACAATGAAATCAACGGGAAAATAAAACTTGTCTACGGATAAGCACGTCCTCCACAATACCACGAGGGATTTTTCGTGGACCGATCTGCCAGTTTGTAACACCCTGGTTGGGTGTAATTCTCCCAATCAAGTTTCACAAATCTTGAGTAAGGCAAAAGATTAACACTAGCTCCTAAATCCAACAAAGCATTCTCAATTGTGTGGTTCCACTATACTACATGAGATAGTGGGGGAGCACAGGTCTTTACATTTTAGAGGAATTTTGTGTTGGAGTATAGAACTAACATTTTCAGTTAAAAATGCCTTTTTCTGAACATGAATGTTTCTCTTTTTAGTGCAAAGGTCTTTAAGAAACTTGGCATAAGATGGAACTTGCTTTATTGCATCAAGTAAAGGGATGTTAACACTTACCTGTTTGAAGACTTCAAGAATCTCACCTGTGGATTTTCCCTTCTTTCCTTTAGCTAACCTTTGAGGGAATGGAGCCTTAGGAACATACTCTCGTGGGTTGGTTTCTTCTTTCTCCTCCGGTGGTGAGTCCTCAGCATTTACGGTACAATCGAGTTGATTTTGTCATTGGCATCTCCACTTTGTTGTCGACTTCTTTTCCTTTTCGTAAGGTCATGTGGCTTTGACCTCTCCATGCTTTGTTGTGGTGAGCTGGTACTTGCTTCATGTACTCCTTTAGGATTAGGCCTTTGGTTGACTTGGAAATTTACCTTTTCAACGATCATTGCCAAAGTTTGCCTTTGAAGAAGTAAGTTGTCCTACCATCTTCTCAAGGCTTGAAACTGATTGGGCTTGTGAGTTGAAGCCTGCTCTCATCTCATTCCGTAGTCCATCAATGGTGCGGTTTTGTTGCTCAATCGTGGAGTGAGTAACATTCTTGAGATTTTGGAATGCATCCTCCCATTATGCAGGTTGAGAGTAGTTTTGGTTATGATTGTATGGTCTAAATGGTGGTGAGAGGCTTGAGGAACTTGAGGAATGGTTGCATTGGTGGAGGTGGAGGCTTTGGTCCATTCTGTTGGAATCCTTGAGACCATGAAAAATTGGGGTGATCTCTCCATCCCGGGTTATATGTGTTGGAGTATGGGTTGTAATTTGATGGCTTCCTCATGACACGATGGCATTGGCTTGATCTGAATATGAGTCATGGTCATGTGGCTCTGTTGATTTAGCGATCGTCAACGATGCTATTTGTCGAAAAGACCTTGATTATCTCTTTAACTTCTTTGATTTCTGAACTTGACTCACCAATGTGAACCTCATTCACTCCTTTAATTCTTCTAGTATTCTGAGAGATCGACTCAGTTGTTGGGAATTATCTGCTTGTCATTTGGAAGAAATCCCAAATCTCTTATGCACTTTTTGACATTAGCTCTCCTCCACTTGTCGCCATTAGCCATTCTTGCACATTTGGCAATAATCCTTCCAAGTATTGGCATTGGTGCCATTTCTCGTACCCATGATGTGGACACTTCAAAAGTAGCCCATTGAATCGCTCCCATGCTTGAAAAACTGCTCGTCTTCTCTGCAGGTGAATTCTGAAATTTCCTGCGAATAGCATTGGTTTTATGCCTTTGGGAAATATTTATTTAAAAATTTCGTTACCATTTGTTCCCATGTTGTAATGCTATTAGCGAGGCAATGTATTGAACCATGAGCGAGCTCTATCCTTTAAAGAAAATGGGAATAGTCTAAGTTTAACATCATCTTACGAAAAATTCTCATATTTAAAAGTTTGACAAATTGTATGAAAATCATTGGATGATTATATGGGTCCTCATTTTCTAATCCATAGAATGTTGGGAGACAATTTAGCACACTAGGTTTTAGCTCAAAACTCCTAGCAGCTACATTTGGGTATCTAATGCATGATGTGCTCAAATTAGCTAAGGGACTGAAGTAGTCCTTAAATGGCCTCTCTTGTGGTTCTGGTTGTTGCAAATCCATTTCAGTTTTATTTTTAAATGCAATGTGCCTCTGTGTGCGAAGTGTTTGTTCTAATTCAAGGTCTATAGGTTCAAGATTAGGTGATAATGACCTACGACCATGCATGCAAATAAAGAAAATAAATTGAGAACAAAACAAATAAAAATAAAGAAAAAGGAGAAATTACGATACTAACCTTATTATTATTTGTTACAACCTTTCTATAAAAAAAAAATACACATAAAAAAATACGTGAAATAAAATAAATAAAATAAAAATAAATTAATGAGATAAATGAAAAATTACAAAAAAAATAACTTGAAAATTAAATTGCAGAAATTTAAAGAAGAGAAAAAGAAATTCTTACCTAAAATATAAATTCAATTTTTTTTTTTTAATTGATTAAGAAAAAAATACAAGGAAACAACTAAAATAATAATAATAATAACAATAATAATAATAATAATAATAATAAAATTATTTACAAAAAATTAATTTTACAAATCAAAATACTTACCTCCCGACAGCAGCGCCAAAAACTTGTTGTGCAAATTTTGTTGAACTGCATGGCGCTTGAATCTATTGTAGAATAGATTAACGGTGACGAGTGTCGATCCCACGAGGAGGTGAATTTTAATTGTGTGTAGAATTAATTATGTAAATGGGTTGTTGTATTTTTGGAGAAATTGATTTAAAGGATGCTAGAATTTAAATGGGAATAGCGGAATTAAATTGAATTGGAAACTATTGAAATAAAGTGCTTGGGTATACGGATCCGTATCAACATGCATCATGGGCTAAATATTCCTTATTAATACCAATTAAATCATGAGGGGAAATTCCACACCTCATGAACCACGCTCTAATCAATATGGTGTCAAGGGCTTATCGTGCCAAATAATAATAACCTTATACTAGGATGCTTAGGTAAAACCGGGCGGTAACTAGACAAGATTATTATTATTTGTCGAAAAAAAGTCAAAACCTCCACAGAAATTAGAGGGAAGAAAAATAAATTTACCAAATAAAGCCCATGACACATGTTGAGACTTCACCTTCAACCCAAGCTTGAAAGAAAATTAGCTACTCATTATTGAACTAGGGGTAAAATGGAAATTTTATTAAAATACGTAGAAAATACAAGATGGAGAATTACAGAAAACTAAGCTCAAAAATGGATTCGGGGTGTCAAATTAGGGGAGGCCCCTTTTTATAGATACATTGAGTGAATCATGGCCATCGGATTAAAAATAGTTTGGATGCGAGTTGCGCCCGTCATCGGTGAAACGATAACGGTTTGACCACGGGTTTGACCAGCGGTTTGAAACGTAACCACGGTTTGCACCGCGGTTTGAAACGATGCTTGCGATGCGAGCGATTGTAAGTGAGCGTATCCATGAAACGATGCAGTACATGTGAATAGTGCGTGCGTGTGAGCGATGCCATTTTCCTTTTATGCTCCTCTTAAGGTTTTATTGTCACGAGTTCAAAAGTGACGTCCGTTTTGCTATCAAAATCTCGTTCATTGTGAGATTTAAAGTGTAAAATGATGAATTTCTCCTTTATAAATATACACTTTCTAACACTCAACACTATGTCTTTACATTAGGAAGTGGAGCTGTTTGTTGGAGGAGTGTGAAACAATCTTGTATCGCGAGACTCCACTGACGAAGAAAGTGAATATGTGGCCCCATCGAAGGCTGCAAAAGAAGGCTGTATAGCTCTGCAAGTTCTAAAAGATCTTGAGTGGCACACACTGTAATGCTGCACCCCTTAAACTATTTTGTGATAGTAGTGGTGCGGTAGCTCAATTCAAGGAACCACAAGAAATAAAAACATATTAAGAGGAAGTATCATTTTACAAGGGAATAGTGTAGAAAGGTTATATGGCGATAACCCAAATGGCATTAGATGCCATATGGCAAATCTTATTACAATGGCCATCGGTGGGAAACCATTATAACTTGCACTTAGATCCCTAGAGCATGTGCTATATGCCGAGATATGCTTTAAGAGCTAGTGGGAGATTGTTGGGAAAATGTGCTCTTTAAAAGCATATGTGTTTATTTAATTGTAATAAACAATTTTTCTGATTAATAAAATAAATGAGGTATTTTATTCAAGTATCTTAATTGCATTAATATTTTGAGTAAAGTCCATTTGATCATATTATATGTATTTATGTGATCACCATGTGGATTCACGAGAAGACATAAATACAAGTTATCTTATGATTAAATAAATTATGTTATGATTGATAAATAAAGTTGGGCACTTTATTTAGGTATAAGCTGTAATAAATTCATTGAATGGTTTGTCTTAATCATGTATGAATTTATTGATGTAATCGACTACATTGAAACGGGATCACATATGAGATTTAATTAACCTTGAAATGATCCAGGACTTATTAAATCTCATAGGCATTGATTTTCTTGTAATCTTAATCTTGAGTTAGTTATGATTTCATGATTGTAATTGTTATTCCATTTGAGTTACCAATGGGCACGACACACACTTGTGGTCAAGATTACCGGTATCTTGGTGGAGGCAATTATGAGTATTGGGTTATAGATTAACAATATAGAATTTGTACAACACATCTCTTGATGGGTTTTAGGCATGATCATAGAATTCTCGGCGAGTGTGTCAACATATTTAGTATGTTGAAAATGATCATTAGAAAACCGATGTAAGTATCAAGGAACAAGATGTAATTGAATCGATTGGACAGTTGAGATATCGATTTAATTAATGATGTGGTATAAAGGATTATGCGGTAAAGAAATCAATGTGGCTTGGGCGAATTATTATTGAGCATACAATTATGGAGTCGGTTCAATCTTATAGTGGAGTAGAATTGGAATTAAATAATTATATTTGTTTAATTACAAATTTAATTATTAGCCACTATTGTATGTTCCCAAATGATCCCAGGTTAGCTCATTTAATTGACAACACCATCATTGGACCCAAAAGCAAGAAAAGCTGGCGTATTAGGTGAAAATCATAATTATAATATTTGTTAAAGCCTAGTGTTAACATTTATGTTAACATAATTCCGTTTGGATTTGGTGATTGGATTTCACAAAAAAAAGTTAAGAATGATTAAGTTTTTAAAAACTTAAATTATTTTTCTTACATTTTAAATAAATCATTATTTTCACATTATAAAGGTTTTATATCTAATGGAAAAATTATTTTATGAAATTGGTTGTTTTTCAAGTTTATGGTTTAATTGAAAGAATTTTGAAATATTTGAAATCAACAAGTATTGCTTGAAAATTTAGAGAAGGACTTATTTGAAATGTTTCATAGTATTTTGGGTCATATTACAATTTCAGAAAGTTTTGGGATTCACAGTGTATTATTTAGAAATTCTGAAATTGGACCTGTTTGTAAAGTTTCATAACGTTTTGGGCCATAAATACGATTATATAGAGTTTTGGGGTCAAACTGTCAATTTGTAAAATAGTTCACTGCGGTAATTCTTGTAGCGATTCTTGTAGATAATAACGCGATCCGACATCTCCCGAATGAAGATTAGCCTCACGGACACTAACGGCGTCAGACATCAATTTGAAAATCAGACAATTTGAAAATCCGGCCAGCGGTCATATTGACCCGATCAAGCGGCGTCAGACATCTCTAGTTAACGGTGATCCGACAGTGAGCAAAAAGTGCATAACGGCTAGTTTTTGAGTTCCAACTATATAAACTCAAATCCAAATCATTTTTAATAATCTTGGCAAGCATCAACAAGTGCACACAACATATATTGAGCTTCAAATTCGAAAATCATCATAGATTAAACTCTTATTGTGCTATTATTTGCATATCCACTCTTAAAGAGAGCTTTTGTTGTAATCTTTATTATTCTCATCAAATTTGTGAGTGTATAAGTGTGGGAAACACTTGAGTGAAGAGATTGGGGATAATCTCTTGTTGTAAAGTTCATTGACACCTTGGAAGTCAATTGTAAACATTTGAAGCCTTGGAAAGGCTTGGATAGTGAAATCCTCAAGCTTGGGTTGCTTGGAGCGTGGACGTAGGCGGGGATAGCCGAACCACGTAAAAATCCTTGAGTTTGCTTTCTCCTCCCTTACTCATTTATTATTGCGCTTTTATTGAATTTATTGTTTTGGATTCTATTAAGGCATTAGATTTAATTGTTGTATGGTTTGCTTAAGATAAGTTTTAAATCCCAATTCACCCCCCTCTTGGGTTGCACATTTGCATTTCACTCGGGCGTCGGTCCCCCCGGGCGAGGCAGTCAAGGCCGGGGGCGCGGCCCCGGCCCCGGCCGGTGGGCTATAGCACACGGCCGTGAGACAGTTTCTGGCCAAAAAAATGCATAAGTTTTATGGCGGGCAATGAGGAGCCGTAACTCATGATCGGGGCGCGATGCGGTTCCGTTTGGACCGGCGGCCGTGAGGCGGGAGCAACGATGGGGGGTTGGGCCGGCGGTTTCTGGTAGAAAAAAATGGGCAAGTTTATGGCCGAACGCCCGATTTTCCGGTTTTCGGCCCCTCGGGGGGCTGTCGGTGGCCGCCGGGGGGCCCTCGGGTGCGTCGGTCACCGGCGGGGGAGGCCGGTCAAGGCCAGGCGCGCCGGCCCGTGTTCCGGTGGGCTATAGCACAAATGGCCGTGAGGACAGTTTCTGGCCAAAAAAAAATGGGCAAGTTTTATGGCCGGGCAATGAGGGGGCCGTAACTCATGATCCGGGGCTGCGATTGCCGTTCCGTTTGGACCGGCAGGACCGTGAGGCGGGGGGCAAAGCGATGGGGGGATTGGGAGCCGGCTGTTTCTGGCCAAAAAATGGGCAAGTTTATGGCCGAAACCTTGATTTTCCGTTTCGGCCCCTCGGGGCGCGTCGGTGGCGGCGGGGGCCCTCGGGCGTCGGTCCCCGCGGGGGCGGTCAAGGCCGGGCGCGGCCCCGGTGGGGGCCGGGTGGGCTATAGCACCTGGCCCGGAAGTTTCTGGCCGGCGAAAAATGGGCAAGTTTATGGCCGGGCAATGAGGGCCGTAACTCATGATCGGGGCTGCGATGCGTTCCGTTTGGGCCAGCGGGGCCGTGAGGCGGGGGCAGCGATGGGGGTTGGGGCCGGCGGTTTCTGGCCATAAATGGGCAAGTTTATGGCGAAACGCCCGATTTTTCCGTTTTTGGCCCCTCGGGGCGGTCGTGGCAGCGGGGGTCCTCGGTGGGCGTCGGTCCCGGTGGGGGCGGTCGGTGGCCGGCGGCGCGGCCCGGGGCGGTGGGCTATAGTCGGTCCCGGAAAAATGGGCAAGTTTATGGCCCCAAAGGGGCCGTAACTCATGATCGGGGCTGCGATGCGGTTCCGTTTGGGCCGGGCGGGCCCGAGGCGGGGGCAATGGGGGGTTTGGGCCGGCTGTTTACGGCCGAAAAATGGGCAAGTTTATGGCCGAACGCCCGATTTTTCCGTTTTCGGCCCCTCGGGGGGGCGGTCGGTGGCCGGCGGGGGTCCTCGGTGGGCGTCGGTCCCCGGCGGGGGCGGTCGGTCGGGGTCAGGCGGGCGCGGCCCCCGGCGGGGACCCGGGTGGGCTATAGCACCTGGGCCCTCGGTTTCTGGCCCAAAAAAATGGACCCGGGCCCAAAGGGCCGTAACTCATGATCGGGGCTGCGATGCGGTTCCGTTTGGACCGTCGGGGCCGTGAGGCGGGGGCAGCGATGGGGGTTGGGCCGGCGGCGGTTTCTGGCCGAAAAATCGGCAAGTTTAGGGCCGAACGCCCGATTTTCCCGTTTTCGGCCCTTCGGGGGGCGGTCGATGGCCGGTGGGGAGCCCTCGGGGGGCGTCGGTCCCCGGCGGGGGAGGCCGGTCAAGGCCGGGCGGGCGCGGCCCCCGGCGGGGGCCTGGGTGGGCTATAGCACCACCTCAGGCCGTGAGGCAGTTTCTGGCCCAAGTTTTATGGCCGGGCATTGAGGGGGCCGTAACTCATGATCCGGGGCCGCGATTGCGGTTTCGTTTGGACCCGAGGGACCGTGAGGCGGGGGGCAACGCGATGATGGGGTTGGGAGCCGGCGGTTTTACGGCCGAAAAATGGGCAAGTTTATGGCCGAACGCCCGATTTTCCCGTTTTCGGCTCCTCGGGGGGCGGTCGGTGGCCGACGGGGGTCTTCGGTGGGCGTCGGTCCCCCGCGGGGGCATTCGGTCGGGGCCGGGCGGGCGCGCCCCCGGCTGGGGCCCTGGTGGGCTATATAGCACACGGCCGGACCCGCCCCCAAAAAAATGGGCAAGTTTTATGGCCGGGCAATGAGCTCCTCATGATCGGGGCTGCGGTGCGTTTCCGTTTGGACCACAGCGGGACCGTGAGGCGGGGAACAAGCGATGGGGGTTGGGAGCCCGGTTTTACAGTAGAAAAATTGGGCAAGTTTATGGCCCGGCCCGATTTTCCGTTTTCGGCCCCTCGGGAGCGGTCGGTGGCAGCCCACGGGCCCCTCGGGCGTCGGTCCCAGCCCAGGAGGCCCCATCAGTCAAGGCGGGCGGGCGGCCCCGGCGGGCCCGGGTGGCTATAGCACACGGCCGGAGGCAGTTTCTGGCCAAAAATGGGCAAGTTTCATGGCCGGGCAAAAAGGGGGTCATAACTCATGATCAGGGGCTGCGATTGCGGTTTCGTTTGGACCGGTGGGACCGTGAGCCGGGGGGCAACGCGATGGGGGGGGTTGGGAGCCGGCGGTTTGATGGCCGAAAAATGGAAAGTTTGTGGACGACCGCCCGTTTTTCCTGTTTTCGGCCCCTCGGGGGGTGGTCGGCGGCCTGCGGGGGCCCTCGGGGAGCGTCGGTCCCCGGCGGGCCCCGGGCCGGTCAAGGCCGGGCGCCCCCCCCTGGCCGGGGCAGGTGGGCTATAGCACACGGCCGTGAGGGCAGTTTCTGGAAAAAATGGGCAAGTTTTATGGCCCAATGAGGGCCGTAACCATGATCGGGGCTGCGATGTGGTTCCGTTTGGGCCGAGCGGGACCGTGAGGCGGGCGGCGGGCCAGGATGGGGGTTGGGAGCCCGGTTTCTACGGCCAAAAATGGGCAAGTTTATGGCGAGCAAAACCCGTTTTCCGTTTTAGCCCCCTCGGGCCGGTGGCGGCGGCGGGTCCTCGGTTAGCGTCGGTCCCCCCCCGGGCGGTGGCCCCCGTAACCGGGTGGGCGCGGCCCCCCGTTTGGGCCCCCAGTGGCTATGGCGCAAGTTTTATCCCGCCCCGGGGCCGTAACTCATGATCGGGCTGCCCCCTTGCGCCAGGTTCCCATTTGGACCCAGGCGGGGCCGTGAGGCTCCCAAACCGTGATGGGGGGTTGCCCCCCTCCGGTCAGCGGTTTTACGGTAGAAAAATGGGCAAGGATTATGGCCCCCTCATTTTCCGGCCATAAAACCCTCGCCCGGTCGGTGGGGCGTCGTCGGGGGCCCTCGTGTGCTTGGTTTCCACCCAGGGGGACCCCGTTTCTATAGCCCCCCGGCCGGCCTGGCCCCCGGGCCAGAGGCCAGTCCACCAAGCCCCCGCCGGGCCCCGCCCGCCCACCGACCCCCAGGGACCCCAGAATGGCGGGAAAATCGGGCGTTCGGCCATAAACTTGCCCATTTTTCGCCGTAAAACCGCATGGCTCCCAACCCCCCATCGCGTTGCCCCAGCGCCTCACGGTCACCGCCGGTCCAAAGCGGAACCGCAATCGCAGCCGGATCATGAGTTATGGCCCCCTCTTTGCCCGGCCATAAAACTTGCCCATTTTTAGTAGTAAAACCGTCCGCCCGGCCGTGTGCCATAGCCCACCCGGGCCCCACCCGGGGGCCGCGCCCGCCCGGCCCGGCCCCCCCAGGGGACCAGCGCCCCAGGAGCCCCCGCCGGCCACCTCACCCGCCCCCGAGGGGGCAAAGCAGGAAAATCGGGCGTTCGGCCATAAACTTGCCCATTTTTAGCCGTAAAACCGCGGCTCCCAACCCCCCATCGCGTTGCCCCCGCCTCACGGTCCCGCCCGGTCCAAAGCGGAACCGCAATCGCGACCGGATCATGATTCTGGCCCCCTCATTGCCCGCCATAAAACTTGCCCATTTTGGTAGTAAAACCGTCCGCCCGGCCGTGTGCTATAGCCCACCGGGCCCCAGCGCATGGGGCCGGCCCAGCCCCCCCCGACCCTGGCCGGCCTCCCCCCAGCCGGGCGCGCCCCAGGGCCCCCCCCGAGGCCACCCCCGCCCCCCAGAGGGGCCGAGCAGGGAAAATCGGGCGTTCGGCCATAAACTTGCCCATTTTTCGGCCGTAAAACCGCCCGGCTCCCAACCCCCCATCGCGTTGCCCCAGCCTCACGGTCCCGCCCGTCCAAGCGGAACCCAATCGCAGCCCGGATCATGAGTTACGGCCCCCTCTTTGCCCGGCCATAAAACTTGCCCATTTTTGTGCTAGTAAAACGCCCATGTCCGTGTGCTATAGCCCACCGCCCCAGCCAGCCCCCCGCCGTTGCCCCCCGGGACTCACCACCCCCAGAGGACCCCCGCCCCCACCCGCCCCAGGGGGGGCAGCGGAAAATCGGGCGTTCGGCCATAAACTTGCCCATTTTTGGTAAAACCGCCCGGCTCCCAACCCCCCATCGCGTTGCCCCCCGCCTCCTGGTCCCCCCGGTCAAAACGGAAGCGCAATCGCAGCCCCGGATCATGATTCTGGCCCCTCTTTGCCGGCCATAAAACTTGCCCATTTTTGGTAGTAAAACCGTCCCGCCGGCCGTGTGCTATAGCCCACCGGGCCCCCAGCGGGGCCGCGCCCGCCCGGCCCGCCCGACCGCCCCCCATGGGGCCCGCGCCCCAGGCACCCCCCCGGCCAGGACCGCCCCAGGGGCCAGCAGGAAAAATCGGGCGTTCGGCCATAAACTTGCCCATTTTTGGTAGTAAAACCGCCGGCTCCCAACCCCCCATCGCGTTGCCCCCAGCCTCACGGTCCGCCCGCCAGGTCCAAAGCGGAACCGCAATCGCAGCCCCGGATCATGAGTTAAGGCCCCCTCATTGCCCGGCCATAAAACGTGCCCATTTTTCGGCCGAAAAACAGTCCGCCGGCTGTGTGCTATAGCCCACACGGGCCCCCGCCGGGGTCCGCGCCCCCCCGGCCCGGCCGCCTCCTCCCCCCCGTGGGGGCCAGCCCCAGGGCCCCCCCGCCCGACCACCGCCCCCCGAGGGGCCAAAAACGGGAAAATCGGGCGTTCGGCCATAAACTTGCCCATTTTTCGGCCGTAAAACCGCCGGCTCCCAACCCCCCCATCGCGTTGCCCCCCGCCTCACGGTCCAGCCGGTCCAAACGGAACCGCAATCGCAGTCCCGGATCATGAGTTCTGGCCCCCTCATTGCCCGGCCCATAAAACTTGCCCATTTTTAGCCCATAGTAAACCCGTCCGCCCGCCGTGTGCTATAGCCCACCCGGCCCCGCCCGGCCCAGCCCCGCCTCCCCCCGGGACCGGCCTCCCCAGGGACCCCCCCCCGAGGCCCCCGAGGCCCACCCGCCCCAGGGCCCAGCCCCAGGGAAAATCGGGCGTTCCGCCATAAACTTGCACATTTTTCCGCCGTAAAAACCGCCGGCTCCCAACCCCCCATCGCGTTGCCCCCCGCCTCACGGTCCGCCCCGGTCAAAGCGGAACCGCAATCGCGCCCCGGATCATGAGTTCTGCCCCCTCATTGCCGGCCATAAAACTTGCCCATTTTTAGTAGTAAAACCGTCCGCCCGGCCGTGCTATAGCCCACCGGGCCCCGTGGGCCCGCCCCCCCGGCCCGACCGGCCTCCCCGCCGGGGGCCAGCGCCCCGGGCCCCCCGCCCCCACCCACCGCCCCAGGGGCCAGCAGGAAAATCGGGCGTTCGGCCATAAACTTGCCCATTTTTGGCCGTAAAACCGCCGCTCCCAACCCCATCGCGTTGCCCCCGCCTCACGGTCACGCCCGGTCAAACGGAACCGCAATCGCAGCCGGATCATGAGTTACGGCCCCCTCATTGCCCGGCCCTAAAACTTGCCCGTTTTTCGGCCGTAAAACGGTCGCTGGCCGTGTGCTATAGCCCACCCGGGCCCCACAGCCCGGGCCCCGCCGCCCCCAGGCCAGCCCCCCCCCAGCCGGGGCCCCCCCAGGGACCCCCATCCGTTGCCACCGCCGCCCCAGGGGC
>JASUUI010000395.1:0-13864 GCA_030444775.1 Atalantia buxifolia | reverse complement strand
TCGGGCCGGATCATGAGTTACGGCCCCCTCATTCTTTCGGCCATAAAACTTGCCCATTTTTCGGCCGAAAAATATGCCGCTGCCAACCCCCCCATCGCGTTGCCCCCCGCCCCAGGGTCCCGCCGGTCGAAACGGAACCGCAATCGCAGCCCCCCCCCTTTGGGGCCGGTCCGGACCGTGTGCTATAGCCCACCCGGGGGCCGCGCCCGCCCGGCCCCGACCGGCCGCCCCCGCCGGGGACCGGCGCCCCCCGATTGGCCCCCGCCCGCCCCCGCCCCCGGGGCAGCGGGAAATCGGGCGTTCGGCCATAAACTTGCCCATTTTTCGCCCGTCAAACCGGCGGCCGCCAACCCCCCCATCGCGTTGCCCCCCGCCCCAGCGTCCCGCCGGTCGAAACGGAACCGGAATCGGAGCCCCGGATCATGAGTTACGGCCCCCTCATTCTTTCGGCCATAAAACTTGCCCATTTTTCGGCCGAAAAATATGCCGCTGCCAACCCCCCCATCGCGTTGCCCCCCGCCCCAGGGTCCCGCCGGTCGAAACGGAACCGCAATCGCAGCCCCGGATCATGAGTTACGGCCCCCCCTTTGGGGCCGGTCCGGACCGTGTGCTATAGCCCACCCGGGCCCCGGCCGGGGGCCGCGCCCGCCCGGCCCCGACCGGCCGCCCCCGCCGGGGACCGACGCCCCCCCCGGGCCCCCCCCCCGCCCCCCACCCCGGGCAGCAGCGGAAATCGGGCGTTCGGCCATAAACTTGCCCATTTTTCGCCCGTGAAACCGGCGTCCGCCAACCCCCATCGCGTTGCCCCCGCCCCAGCGTCCGCCCCGTCAGCGGAACCGGAATCGGGCCGGATCATGATTCGGCCCCCTCATTCTTTCGGCCATAAAACTTGCCCATTTTCGGCCGAAAAATATCTGCTGCTAACCCCCATCGCGTTGCCCCCCCCCAGCGTCCGCCCGGTCAAAGCGGAACCGCAATCGCAGCCCGGATCATGATTCGGCCCCCTTTGGGGCCGTCGGACCGTGTGCTATAGCCCACCCGGGCCGCGCCCGCCCGGCCCCGACCGGCCGCCCCCGCCGGGGACCGGCGCCCCCCGATTGGCCCCCGCCGGCCACCGGCCGCCCCCCCAGGGGCCGAAAACGGGGAAAACGGGCGGTCGGCCATAAACTTGCCCATTTTTCGCCCGTCAACCCGGCGGCCGCCACCCCCCCCATCGCGTTGCCCCCCGCCCCAGCGTCCCGCCGGTCGAAACGGAACCGGAATCGGAGCCCCGGATCATGAGTTACGGCCCCCTCATTCTTTCGGCCATAAAACTTGCCCATTTTTCGGCCGAAAAATATGCCGCTGCCAACCCCCCCATCGCGTTGCCCCCCGCCCCAGGGTCCCGCCGGTCGAAACGGAACCGCAATCGCAGCCCCGGATCATGATTCGGCCCCCTTTGGGGCGGTCCGGTGTGCTATAGCCCACCGCCCCGCCCCGGGCCCGCCCCCCCGCCCGGCCCGGCCGCCCCGCCCCGGGACCGCGCCCCCCGATTGCCCCCCCGCCCCGCCCGCCCCCGCCCCGGCCCCGGGGCAGCGCGGAAATCGGGCGTTCGGCCATAAACTTGCCCATTTTTCGCCCGTCAAACCGTGAACGCCGCCAACCCCCATCGCGTTGCCCCCGCCCCAGCGTCCGCCCGGTCGAGGGAACCGAATCGGGCCGGATCATGATTCTGCCCCCTCATTCTTTCGGCCATAAAACTTGCCCATTTTTAGGCCGAAAAATATGCCGCTGCCAACCCCCATCGCGTTGCCCCCGCCCCAGCGTCCGCCCGTCAAAGCGGAACCGCAATCGCAGCCCGATCATGATTCGGGCCCCCTTTGGGGCGGTCGGGCCGTGTGCTATAGCCCACCGGGCCCGGCCGGGGCCGCCCCCCCGCCCCCCCGCCCCCGATTGGGCCGCCCCCGCCCCCCCCCCCCATTTTTGCCCCCCGCCCCCCCCCATCCCCCCCCCCCCGGGGCAGCGGGAAAATCGGGCGTTTCTTTTCGCCATAAACTTGCCCATTTTTCGCCCGTCAAACCGGCGACCCCAACCCCCATCGCGTTGCCCCCGCCCAGCGTCCCCCGGTCAAAGCGGAACCGGAATCGGGCCGGATCATGATTCACGGCCCCCTCATTCTTTCGGCCATAAAACTTGCCCATTTGGCCGAAAAATATCCGCTGCCAACCCCCCATCGCGTTGCCCCCGCCCCAGCGTCCGCCCGCCCGTCAGCGGAACCGCAATCGCAGCCCCGGATCATGATTCGGCCCCCCTTTGGGGCCATCCCCGTGTGCTATAGCCCACCCCCCCCGGCCCCCCCCCAGCCCCCCCAGCGGACCGCCCGCCGCCGATTCGCCCCCCCTTTGGCCCCCCCCCCCCGGGCCCCCCCCCCCCCCCCCCCCCCCGCCCCCCCCCCCCCGGGCCCCGCCCCCCCGTCAGCCCCCCGCCCAAATCGGGGTTCGGCCAAAAAACTTGCCCATTTTTCGCCCGAAAAACCGGCCGCCGCCACCCCCCCCATCGCGTTGCCCCCCGCCCCAGGGTCCCGCCGGTCGAAACGGAACCGCAATCGGGCCGGATCATGATTCGGCCCCCTCATTCTTTCGGCCATAAAACTTGCCCCTTTTCCGGCCGAAAAACAGGCGGCTGCCACCCCCCCCATCGCGTTGCCCCCCCCCCCAGCGCCCCGCCGGTCGAAACGGAACCGCAATCACAGCCCGGATCATGATTCGGCCCCCCTTTGGGGCGGTCGGGCCGTGTGCTATAGCCCACCCGGGCCCCGGCGGCCCGCCCGCCCCCGCCCCCCGCCGCCGCCCCCCCGAGGGACCGCGCCCCCCCCCCCCCCCCCCGTCCACCGCCCCCGCCGCCCCGGGCAGCGAAATCGGGCGTTCGGCCATAAACTTGCCCATTTTTCGCCCGTCAAACCGGCGGCCGCCAACCCCCCCATCGCGTTGCCCCCCGCCCCAGCGTCCCGCCGGTCGAAACGGAACCGGAATCGGAGCCCCGGATCATGAGTTACGGCCCCCTCATTCTTTCGGCCATAAAACTTGCCCATTTTTCGGCCGAAAAATATGCCGCTGCCAACCCCCCCATCGCGTTGCCCCCCGCCCCAGCGTCCCGCCGGTCGAAACGGAACCGCAATCGCAGCCCCGGATCATGAGTTACGGCCCCCCCTTTGGGGCCGGTCCGGACCGTGTGCTATAGCCCACCCGGGCCCCGGCCGGGGGCCGCGCCCGCCCGGCCCCGACCGGCCGCCCCCGCCGGGGACGCGCCCCGATTGGCCCCGCCCCGTGCCCGCCGCCCCGCCGCCCCGGGCAGCAGGGAAATCGGGCGTTCGGCCATAAACTTGCCCATTTTTCGCCCGTCAAACCGGCGGCCGCCAACCCCCCCCTCGCGTTGCCCCCCCCCCCCCCGCCCCCCCCGCCGCAACGGAACCGGAATCGGAGCCCCGGATCATGAGTTACGGCCCCCTCATTCTTTCGGCCATAAAACTTGCCCATTTTTCGGCCGAAAAATATGCCGCTGCCAACCCCCCCATCGCGTTGCCCCCCGCCCCAGGGTCCCGCCGGTCGAAACGGAACCGCAATCGCAGCCCCGGATCATGAGTTACGGCCCCCCCTTTGGGGCCGGTCCGGACCGTGTGCTATAGCCCACCCGGGCCCCGGCCGGGGGCCGCGCCCGCCCGGCCCCGACCGGCCGCCCCCGCCGGGGACCGGCGCCCCCCGATTGGCCCCCGCCGGCCACCGGCCGCCCCCCGAGGGGCCGAAAACGGGGAAATCGGGCGTTCGGCCATAAACTTGCCCATTTTTCGCCCGTCAAACCGGCGGCCGCCAACCCCCCCATCGCGTTGCCCCCCGCCCCAGCGTCCCGCCGGTCGAAACGGAACCGGAATCGGAGCCCCGGATCATGAGTTACGGCCCCCTCATTCTTTCGGCCATAAAACTTGCCCATTTTTCGGCCGAAAAATATGCCGCTGCCAACCCCCCCGTCGCGTTGCCCCCCGCCCCAGGGTCCCGCCGGTCGAAACGGAACCGCAATCGCAGCCCCGGATCATGAGTTACGGCCCCCCCTTTGGGGCCGGTCCGGACCGTGTGCTATAGCCCACCCGATCCGGCCGGGCCGCGCCCCCGCCCGGCCCCGCCGCCGCCCCCCCGGCCCCCCGCCGCCCCCCCGCCCCCCGCCCCCCCATTTTTGCCCCGCCCCCCGCCCCAGCAGCGCAAATCGGGCGTTCGGCCATAAACTTGCCCATTTTTATCGCCATCCCCCCCGTCAAACCGGCGGCCACCAACCCCCCCATCGCGTTGCCCCCCCCAGCGTCCGCCCGGATCTAACGGAACCGGAATCGGAGCCCCGGATCATGAGTTACGGCCCCCTCATTCTTTCGGCCATAAAACTTGCCCATTTTTCGGCCGAAAAATATGCCGCTGCCAACCCCCCCATCGCGTTGCCCCCCGCCCCAGCGTCCCGCCGGTCAGCGGAACCGCAATCGCAGCCCCGATCATGATTCGGCCCCCCCCTTTGGGGCCTGCCCGGACCGTGTGCTATAGCCCACCGGGCCCGGCCCACCGCCCCCCCCCCGCCCGACCCCGCCCCCCCGGCCGCCCCCCCCCCCCGCCCCCGATGGCCCCCCCCCCCCGGCCGCCCCCGGCCCCGCCCGGGGCCGCCGTTCGGCCATAAACTCCCATTTTTCGCCCGTCAAACCGGCGACCCCAACCCCCCCATCGCGTTGCCCCCCGCCCCAGCGTCCCGCCGGTCGAAACGGAACCGGAATCGGAGCCCCGGATCATGAGTTACGGCCCCCTCATTCTTTCGGCCATAAAACTTGCCCATTTTTCGGCCGAAAAATATGCCGCTGCCACCCCCCCCATCGCGTTCCCCCCCGCCCCAGCGTCCCGCCGGTCGAAACGGAACCGCAATCGCAGCCCCGGATCATGAGTTACGGCCCCCCCTTTGGGGCCGTTCCGGACCGTGTGCTATAGCCCATCCCAGGCGGGCCCGGCCCCCCGGCCCGCCCCCCCCGCCCGGCCCGACCGCCCCCCCCCCCGCCGGCCGCCCCCCCCGATTGGCCCCGCCCCGTTGCCACGCCCCCCCGCCCCGAGGGCAGCGGGCAGCGGGAAATCGGGCGTTCGGCCATAAACTTGCCCATTTTTCGCCCGTCAAACCGGCGACCGCCAACCCCCCCATCCCGTTGTCCCCCAGCGTCCGCCCGGTCAAAGCGGAACCGGAATCGGGCCGGATCATGATTCTGGCCCCCTCATTCTTTCGGCCATAAAACTTGCCCATTTTCGGCGAAAAAATATCCGCTGCCAACCCCCATCGCGTTGCCCCCCCCAGGTCCGCCCGTCAGCGGAACCGCAATCGCAGCCCGGATCATGATTCGGCCCCCTTTGGGGCGGTCGGGCCGTGTGCTATAGCCCACCCGGGCCCCGGCCGGGGGCCGCGCCCGCCCGCCCGCCCCGCCCGCCCCCCCCCCCGCCCCGACCGCCGCCCCGATTGGCCCCGCCCGCCCCGCGCCGCCCCGGGGGCAGCGGGAAATCGGGCGTTCGGCCATAAACTTGCCCATTTTTCGCCCGTCAAACCGGCGGCCGCCAACCCCCCCATCGCGTTGCCCCCCGCCCCAGCGTCCCGCCGGTCGAAACGGAACCGGAATCGGAGCCCCGGATCATGAGTTACGGCCCCTCATTCTTTCGGCCATAAAACTTGCCCATTTTTCGGCCGAAAAATATGCCGCTGCCAACCCCCCCGTCGCGTTGCCCCCCGCCCCAGGGTCCCGCCGGTCGAAACGGAACCGCAATCGCAGCCCCGGATCATGAGTTCCCCCCTTTGGGGCCGTCGGACCGTGTGCTATAGCCCACCGGGCCCGGCCGGGCCCCCCGCCCGCCCCCCCGCCCGCCCGCCCCGCCGCCCCCCGGGACCGCGCCCCGATTGCCCCGCCCCCCGCCCCGCCCCCGAGGGCCGCCCCGGCAAGGGGGAAATCGGGCGTTCGGCCATAAACTTGCCCATTTTTCGCCCGTCAAACCGGATGCCGCCAACCCCCATCGCGTTGCCCCCGCCCCAGCGTCCGCCCGGTCAAGCGGAACCGGAATCGGGCCGGATCATGATTCTGGCCCCCTCATTCTTTCGGCCATAAAACTTGCCCATTTTCGGCCGAAAAATATATCCTGCCAACCCCCATCGCGTTGCCCCCCGCCCCAGCGTCCCGCCGGTCGAAACGGAACCGCAATCGCAGCCCCGGATCATGATTCGGCCCCCTTTGGGGCCGTCCCGGCCGTGTGCTATAGCCCAACCGGGTCCCCGCCGGGTGCCGCGCCCGCCCCCCCGCCCGCCGCCCCCCCCCCGCCCGGGACCGCGCCCCGATTGGCCCCGCCCCGATTGCCCCCGCCCGCCCCGGGGCCCCGAGCAGCGGGAAATCGGGCGTTCGGCCATAAACTTGCCCATTTTTCGCCCGTCACACCGGCGGCCGCCAACCCCCATCCCCCATCGTTGCCCCCGCCCCAGCGTCCGCCCGGTCAAAGCGGAACCGGAATCGGGCCGGATCATGAGTTACGGCCCCCTCATTCTTTCGGCCATAAAACTTGCCCATTTTCGGCCGAAAAATATGCCGCTGCCAACCCCCCCATCGCGTTGCCCCCCGCCCCAGCGTCCCGCCGGTCGAAACGGAACCGCAATCGCAGCCCCGATCATGATTCGGCCCCCCTTTGGGGCGGTCCGTGTGCTATAGCCCACCGGGCCCGGCCGGCCCGCCCCGCCCGGCCCGACCCGCCCCCCGCCCCCCGCCCCATTTTCGCCCCCGCCCCATGCCCCCCCCGCCCCAGGGGCCACCCGCCCCCGGGGCAAGGGAAATCGGGCGTTCGGCCATAAACTTGCCCATTTTTCGCCCGTCAAACCGGCGGCCGCCAACCCCCCCATCGCGTTGCCCCCCGCCCCCGCGTCCCGCCCGGCGAAACGGAACCGCAATCGGGGCCCCGGATCATGATTCGGCCCCCCTCATTCTTTCGGCCATAAAACTTGCCCATTTTTCGGCCGAAAAATATGCCGCTGCCAACCCCCCCATCGCGTTGCCCCCCGCCCCAGCGTCCCGCCGGTCGAAACGGAACCGCAATCGCAGCCCCGGATCATGAGTTACGGCCCCCCCTTTGGGGCCCATTCGGGCCGTGTGCTATAGCCCACCGGGCCGGCCCGCCCCCCGCCCGCCCGCCCGGCCCCCCGCCGCCCCGGGGAGCCGCGCCCCGATTGGCCCCCGCCGTGCCCCCCCCCCCCCCCGGGGCAGCGGGAAATCGGGCGTTCGGCCATAAACTTGCCCATTTTTCGCCCGTCAAACCGGCGGCCGCCCACCCCCCCACCCCGTTGCCCCCCGCCCCAGTGTCCCGCCGGTCGAAACGGAACCGGAATCGGAGCCCCGAATCATGAGCTACGGCCCCCTCATTTTTCGGCCATAAAACTTGCCCATCTTTCGGCCGAAAAATATGCCGCTGCGAACCCCCCCATCGCGTTGCTCCCCGCCCCAGGGTCCCGCCGGTCGAAACGGAACCGCAATCGCAGCCCCGGATCATGAGTTACGGCCCCCCCTTGGGGCGGTCGGGCCGTGTGCTATAGCCCACCGGGCCCGGCCGGGCCGCGCCCCGCCCGGCCCGCCCGGCCGCCCCCGCCCCGGGGACCGCGCCGATTGCCCCCCCGCCGTGCCGCCCCCCAGGGGCAGCAGGGAAATCGGGCGTTCGGCCATAAACTTGCCCATTCTTCGCCCGTCAAACCGGCGGCCGCCAACCCCCCATCGCGTTGCCCCCCGCCCCAGCGTCCGCCCGTCAAAGCGGAACCGGAATCGGAGCCCCGGATCATGAGTTACGGCCCCCTCATTCTTCGGCCATAAAACTTGCCCATTTTTCGGCCGAAAAATATCCTTCTAACCCCCATCGCGTTGCCCCCGCCCCAGCGTCCGCTGGTCAAAACGGAACCGCAATCGCAGCCCCGGATCATGAGTTACGGCCCCCTCTTTGGGGCCGGTCCGGACCGTGTGCTATAGCCCACCCGGGCCCCCGCCGGGGGGCGCGCCCCCCCCCCCCCCGCCCCCCCCCCCCCCCCCCGGGCCGGCGCCCCGATTGGCCCCCCCATTGCCCCAGCCGCCCCCCGCCCCGCCGCCAGCGGGCAAATCGGGCGTTCGGCCATAAACTTGCCCATTTTTAGCCGTCAAACCGGCGGCGCCAACCCCCCATCGCGTTGCCCCCGCCCCAGCGTCCGCCCGGTCAAAGCGGAACCGGAATCGGGCCGGATCATGATTCGGCCCCCTCATTCTTCGGCCATAAAACTTGCCCATTTTTTCGGCCGAAAAATATCCGCTACCAACCCCCATCGCGTTGCCCCCGCCCCAGCGTCCCGTCCGCCCGGTCAGCGGAACCGCAATCGGAACCCGGATCATCGCCCCCTCCCGGATCATGATTCCCCCATCGCCCCCCCCCCGGGCCGGAGCCGTCGTGCCGTGTGCTATAGCCCACCGGGCCCGGCCGTGCCGCCCCGCCCGGCCCGACCGCCCGCCGCCCCCCGCCCCCCGCCCCGCCCCGCGCCCCGATTGGCCCCGCCGCCGCCGCCCAGGGCAGCAGCGGGAAATCGGGCGTTCGGCCATAAACTTGCCCATTTTTCGCCCGTCAAACCGGCGGCCGCCAACCCCATCATCGCGTTGCCCCCCGCCCCAGCGTCCCGCCGGTCGAAACGGAACCGGAATCGGAGCCCCGGATCATGAGTTACGGCCCCCTCATTCTTTCGGCCATAAAACTTGCCCATTTTTCGGCCGAAAAATATCCCGCTGCCACCCCCCCCATCGCGTTGCCCCCCGCCCCAGCGTCCCGCCGGTCGAAACGGAACCGCAATCGCAGCCCCGGATCATGAGTTACGGCCCCCCCTTTGGGGCCGTTCCGGACCGTGTGCTATAGCCCACCCGGGCCCCCCCGCCCCCGCCCCCCCCCCGCCACCCCACCCCCCCCCCCGGGCCGCCCCGGCGCCCGCCCCCCATTTTCCCGCCCGGCCCCGCCCCCATCGCGTTGCCCCCGCCCCGCCCCCCGGGCAGCAGCCCAGGGGCCGGATCATGAAATCGGGCGTTCGGCCATAAACTTGCCCATTTTTAGCCCGTCAAACCGCGCGACCGCCAACCCCCATCGCGTTGCCCCCGCCCCAGCGTCCGCCCGGTCAAAGCGGAACCGGAATCGGGCCGGATCAATTCGGCCCCCTCATTCTTTCGGCCATAAAACTTGCCCATTTTTTCGGCCGAAAAATATCCCCATTTGCCAACCCCCATCGCGTTGCCCCCGCCCCAGCGTCCGCCCGCCCCCGGTCAGCGGAACCGCAATCGCAGCCCGGATCATGATTCACGGCCCCCTTTGGGGCCGTCCCGGACCCCCATGTGTGCTATAGCCCACCCGGGCCCGGCCGGCCCCGCCCCGCCCATGCCCGACCCCCCCCCGCCGCCCCCCCGCCCGCCCCCCGGGCCCGGCCCCCCCGCCCCCCGGCCCCCCCCCCCCGCCACCCCGCCCCCCCCCCCCCGGCAGCCCCGCCCCGGCAGCGGGAAATCGGGCGTTCGGCCATAAACTTGCCCATTTTTCGCCCGTCAAACCGGCGGCCCACCACCATCGCGTTGCCCCCCGCCCCAGCGTCCCGCCGGTCGAAACGGAACCGGAATCGGAGCCCCGGATCATGAGTTACGGCCCCCTCATTCTTTCGGCCATAAAACTTGCCCATTCGGCGAAAAATATCCGCTGCCAACCCCCCCATCGCGTTGCCCCCCGCCCCAGCGTCCCGCCGGTCGAAACGGAACCGCAATCGCAGCCCCGGATCATGATTCGGCCCCCCTTTGGGGCGGTCGGGCCGTGTGCTATAGCCCACCGGGCCCGGCCCCCCATCCGTGGCCCGCCGCCCGCCCGCCCCCCCGCCGCCCCCGCCGGGGACCGGCGCCCCCCGATTGGCCCCCCCCCGCCACCCGCCGCCCCGCCCCCGAGGGCCGCCCCGCAGCGGCAAATCGGGCGTTCGGCCATAAAACTTGCCCATTTTTCGCCCGTCAAACCGGCGGCCGCCACCCCCCCCATCGCGTTGCCCCCCGCCCCAGCGTCCCGCCGGTCGAAACGGAACCGGAATCGGAGCCCCGGATCATGAGTTACGGCCCCCTCATTCTTTCGGCCATAAAACTTGCCCATTTTTCGGCCGAAAAATATGCCGCTGCCAACCCCCCCATCGCGTTGCCCCCGCCCCAGTCCGCCCGGTCAAAGCGGAACCGCAATCGCAGCCCGGATCATGATTCGGCCCCCCTTTGGGGCGGTCGGGCCGTGTGCTATAGCCCACCGGGCCCGGCCGGGCCCGCCCCCGGCCCCGACCGGCCGCCCCCCGCCCGCCGGGAGCGCCCCGATTGGCCCCCCCCCGCCACCCGCCGCCCCCCCCAGGGCCCGAGGCAGCGAAATCGGGCGTTCGGCCATAAACTTGCCCATTTTTCGCCCGTCAAACCGGCGACCCAACCCCCCATCGCGTTGCCCCCGCCCCAGCGTCCCGCCCGGTCAAAGCGGAACCGGAATCGGGCCGGATCATGATTCGGCCCCCTCATTCTTTCGGCCATAAAACTTGCCCATTTTTCGGCCGAAAAATATGCCGCTGCCAACCCCCCCATCACCTTGCCCCCCCCCCCCGCGGCCCGCCCGTCAAAGCGGAACCGCAATCCCCGCCCCGGGATCAGGGGTTCCGCCCCCCTTTTGGGGGCCGGTCCGGACCGTGTGCTATAGCCCACCGGGCCCGGCCGGGGCCGCGCCCCCGCCCGGCCCGCCCCGCCCGCCCCCCCGCCCCCGCGCCCCCCCCGCCCCCCGCCCCGATTTTTAGCCCCCCCCCCGCCCCGCCCCCGAGGGGCAGCAGGGAATCGGGCGTTCGGCCATAAACTTGCCCATTTTTTGACCGTCAACCCGGCGGCCGCCAACCCCATCATCGCGTTGCCCCCCGCCCCAGCGTCCCGCCGGTCGAAACGGAACCGGAATCGGAGCCCCGGATCATGAGTTACGGCCCCCTCATTGCCCGGCCATAAAACTTGCCCATTTTTCGGCCGAAAAATATGCCGCTGCCAACCCCCCCGTCGCGTTGCCCCCCGCCCCAGCGTCCGTCCGGTCAAAGCGGAACCATAATCGCAGCCCGGATCATGATTCGGCCCCCCTTTGGGGCGGTCGGGCCGTGTGCTATAGCCCACCCGGGCCCCGGCCGGGGGCCGCGCCCCGCCCGCCCGACCCCGACCGCGCCCGCCCCGGGGACCGCGCGCCCCCCCCCCGCCCCCCACCCGCCCCCCCGGGGGCAGGGAAATCGGGCGTTCGGCCATAAACTTGCCCATTTTTCGCCCGTCAAACCGGCGGCCGCCAACCCCCCCATCGCGTTGCCCCCCGCCCCAGCGTCCCGCCGGTCGAAACGGAACCGGAATCGGAGCCCCGGATCATGAGTTACGGCCCCCTCATTCTTTCGGCCATAAAACTTGCCCATTTTTCGCCCGAAAAATATGCCGCTGCCAACCCCCCCATCGCGTTGCCCCCCGCCCCAGCGTCCCGCCGGTCGAAACGGAACCGCAATCGCAGCCCCGGATCATGAGTTACGGCCCCCCCTTTGGGGCCGGTCCGGACCGTGTGCTATAGCCCACCCGGGCCCCGACCGGCCGCCCCCGCCGGGGACCGGCGCCCCCCGATTGGCCCCCCCCCGCCCCCCGCCGGCCCCCCCCGAGGGCAGCAGCGGAAATCGGGCGTTCGGCCATAAACTTGCCCATTTTTCGCCCGTCAAACCGGCGGCCGCCAACCCCCCCATCGCGTTGCCCCCCGCCCCAGCGTCCCGCCGGTCGAAACGGAACCGGAATCGGAGCCCCGGATCATGAGTTACGGCCCCCTCATTCTTTCGGCCATAAAACTTGCCCATTTTTCGGCCGAAAAATATGCCGCTGCCAACCCCCCCATCGCGTTGCCCCCCGCCCCAGGGCCCCGCCGGTCGAAACGGAACCGCAATCGCAGCCCCGGATCATGAGTTACGGCCCCCCCTTTGGGGCCGGTCCGGACCGTGTGCTATAGCCCACCGGGGCCCCGGCCGGGGGCCGCGCCCGCCCGGCCCCGACCGGCCGCCCCCGCCCCCGGGACCGCGCCCCCGATTGGCCCCGCCCCCGCCCCCCCGCCCCGAGGGCAGCGAAATCGGGCGTTCGGCCATAAACTTGCCCATTTTTTGCCCGTCAAACCGGCGGCCAACCCCCCCGCGTTGCCCCCCGCCCCAGCGTCCCGCCGGTCGAAACGGAACCGGAATCGGAGCCCCGGATCATGAGTTACGGCCCCCTCATTCTTTCGGCCATAAAACTTGCCCATTTTTAAGCGAAAAATATCCGCTGCCAACCCCCATCGCGTTGCCCCCGCCCCAGCGTCCGCCCGGTCAAAGCGGAACCGCAATCGCAGCCCGATCATGATTCGGCCCCCCTTTGGGGCGGTCGGGCCGTGTGCTATAGCCCACCCGGGCCCGGCCGGGCCCCCCCGCCCGGCCCGACCGCCCCCGCCGGGGACCGACGCCCCCCGAGGGCCCCCCCCCGCCCCCCGACCCCCCCCAGGGCAGCGGGAAATCGGGCGTTCGGCCATAAACTTGCCCATTTTTCGCCCGTCAAACCGGCGGCCGCCAACCCCCCCATCGCGTTGCCCCCCGCCCCAGCGTCCCGCCGGTCGAAACGGAACCGCAATCGCAGCCCCGGATCATGAGTTACGGCCCCCTCATTCTTTCGGCCATAAAACTTGCCCATTTTTCGGCCGAAAAATATGCCGCTGCCAACCCCCCCATCGCGTTGCCCCCCGCCCCAGGGTCCCGCCGGTCAGAAAGCGGAACAATCGCAGCCCCGGATCATGATTCGGCCCCCCTTTGGGGCGGTCGGGCCGTGTGCTATAGCCCACCGGGCCCGGCCGGCCCGCCCCCGCCCCGACCGGCCGCCCCCGCCGGGGACCGGCGCCCCCGATTGGCCCCGCCGCCGCCCACGCCCGCCCCGGGGCAGCGGGAAATCGGGCGTTCGGCCATAAACTTGCCCCTTTTTAGCCCGTCAAACCGGACCGCCAACCCCCATCGCGTTGCCCCCGCCCCAGCGTCCGCGCCCGATCTAAACGGAACCGGAATCGGAGCCCCGGATCATGAGTTACGGCCCCCTCATTCTTTCGGCCATAAAACTTGCCCATTTTTCGGCCGAAAAATATGCCGCTGCCAACCCCCCCGTCGCGTTGCCCCCCGCCGTCCGCCCGGTCAGCGGAACCGCAATCGCAGCCCCGGATCATGATTCGGCCCCCTTTGGGGCGGTCCGGGCCGTGTGCTATAGCCCACCGGGCCCGGCCGGGCCCGCCCCCCCCGCCCCGACCGGCCCGCCGCCGCCCGCCCCCCCCATTGCCCCGCCCGCCACCGCCGCCCCGGGGCAGCAGCGGGAAATCGGGCCTTCGGCCATAAACTTGCCCATTTTTCGCCCGTCAAACCGGCGGCCGCCAACCCCCCATCGCGTTGCCCCCCGCCTCACGGTCCCGCCGGTCGAAACGGAACCGCAATCGCAGCCGGATCATGAGTTCGGCCCCCTCATTCTTAAATAAAACTTGCCCATTTTTAGCCCGTCAAATATGACCGCCAACCCCCATCGCGTTGCCCCCGCCCCAGCGTCCCAAAACTTGCCCCGTCCAGCCGGATCATGATTCGGCCCCCCATTCTTTCGGCCATAAAACTTGCCCATTTTGGGCGGTCGGGCCGTGTGCTATCGCGTTGCCCCCGCCCCAGGTCCCCGGGGCAATGCGGAACGCACAATAATCATGATTCGGCCCCCTTTGGGGAGTCGGGCCGTGTGCTATAGCCC
>JASUUI010000390.1:0-28009 GCA_030444775.1 Atalantia buxifolia | reverse complement strand
CAATGAGGGCCGTAACTCATGATCCCCCAGCGATGCGGTTCCGTTTGGACCGCGGGACCGTGAGGCGGGGGCAATCGATGGGGGTTGGGCCGGCGGTTTCTGGCCGAAAAAAGGGCAAGTTTATGGCCGAACGCCCGATTTTCCGGTTTTCGGCCCCTCGGGGGGCGGTCGGTGGCCGCCGGGGGTCCTCGGTTGGCGTCGGTCCCCGGCGGGGGTGGTCGGTCGGGGTCGGGCGGGCGCGGCCCCCGGCGGGGGCCCGGGTGGGCTATAGCACACGGCCAGCGGACCTGGCCCAAAAATGGGCAAGTTTATGGCGGGCAATGAGGGCCGTAACTCATGATCGGGGCTGCGATGCGTTCCGTTTGGACCGGCGGGACCGTGAGGCGGGGGGCAACGCGATGGGGGGGTTGGGAGCCGGCGGTTTCTGGCCGAAAAAATGGGCAAGTTTATGGCGAGCGCCCGATTTTCCCATTTCGGCCCCTCGGGCGGTCGGTGGCCGGGGGGGGCCCTCGGGGGCGTCGGTCCTCAGCGGGGGCGGTCGGTTGGGGCCGGGCTGGTGCGGCCCCCGGCGGGGGGCCCGGGTGGGCTATAGCACAAGGCGGACCCGGCCCCCAAAATGGGCAAGTTTTATGGCCCCAGCAATGTAACTCATGATCCCGGGGCTGCGATGCGTTCCGTTTGGGCCGGCGGGGCCGTGAGGCGGGGGCAGCGATGGGGGTTGGGGCCGGCGGTTTCTGGCCAAAAATGGGCAAGTTTATGGCGAAATGCGCCCGATTTTCCGTTTTCGGCCCCTCGGGGCGGTCGGTGGCCCCGGGGCCCTCGGGCGTCGGTCCCCGGCGGGGAAAAATCGGCCCGGGGGCCGGGCGGGCGCGGCCCCGCGGGGCCGGGTGGGCTATAGCACACGGCCGTGGGGTTTTCTGGCCAAAAAAAATGGGCAAGTTTTATGGCCGGGCAATGAGGGCCGTAACTCATGATCGGGGCTGCGATGCGGTTCCGTTTGGACCCAGCGGGACCGTGAGGCGGGGGCAGCGATGGGGGGTTGGGGCCGGTTTCTGGCCAAAAATGGGCAAGTTTATGGCGAAAGCTTGCCCGATTTTCCCGTTTCCGGCCCCTCGGGGGGGCGGTCGGTGGCCGGCGGGGGTCCTCGGTGGGCGTCGGTCCCCGGCGGGGGAGGCCGGTCGGGGCCGGGCGGGCGCGGCCCCCGGCGGGGGCCCGGGGGGGCTATAGCACACGGTCCGGACCGGAGCAACTTTCTGGCCAAAAATGGGCATGTTTTATGGGCGGGCAATGAGGGGGCCGTAACTCCTGATCCGGGGCTGCGATTGCGGTTCCGTTTGGGCCGGCGGGACCGTGAGGCGGGGGGCAGCGCGATGGGGGGGTTGGGAGCCGGCGGTTTTACGGCCGAAAAATGGGCAAGTTTATGGCCGAACGCCCGATTTTCCCGTTTTTGGCCCCGCGGTGGGCGGTCGGTTGCCGGCGGGGGGCCCTCGGGGGGCGTCGGTACCCGGCGGGGGAGGACGGTCGGGGCCGGGCGGGCGCGGCCCGGGGCGGGGATCCGGGTGGGCTATAGCACACGGCCGTGAGACGGTTTCTGGCCGAAAAATGGGCAAGTTTTATGGCCGGGCAATGAGAGGCCGTAACTCATGATCGGGGCTGCGATTGCGGCTCCGTTTGGACCGGCGGGACCATGAGGCGGGGGCAGCGATGGGGGTTGGGGCCGGCGGTTTCTGACTGAAAAATGGGCAAGTTTATGGCCGACCGCCCGATTTCGCCGTTTTCGGCCCCTCGGGGGGCAGCCGGTGGCCGGCGGGGGCCGACCGGGGGGCGCCGGTCCCCGCCGCGGGAGGCCGGTCGGGGCCGGCGGGCGCGCGGCCCCGGCGGGGCCGGGTGGGCTATAGCACACCAGTGGCAGTTTCTGGCAGCAAAAATGAAAAATGGGCAAGTTTTATGGCCGGCAATGAGGGCCGTAACTCATGATCGGGGCTGCGATGCGGTTCCGTTTGGGCCGCGGGACCGTGAGGCGGGGAGCAACGATGGGGGTTGGGGCCGGCGGTTTTGGCCAAAAAATGGGCAAGTTTATGGCCGAACGCCCGATTTTCCGTTTCGGCCCCTCGGGGCGGTCGGTGGCGGCGGGGGCCCTCGGGGCGTCGGTCCCCCCGGGAGGCCGGTCGGGCGGGCCGGGGCGGCGCGACCCGGCGCGGGGCCCGGGTGGGCTATAGCACACGGCCGTGGGACGGTTTCTGGCCCCGAATGGGCAGTTTTATGGCCGGGCAATGAACTCATGATCCGGGGCTGCGATTGCGTTTCCGTTTTGACCGGCGGGGCCGGGAGGCGGGGGCAGCGATGGGGGTTGGGGCCGGCGGTTTCTGGCCCCAAAAATGGGCAAGTTTATGGCCGAACGCCCGATTTTTCCGTTTTCGGCCCCTCGGGGGCGGTCGGTGGCCAGCGGGGGTCCTCGGTGGGCGTCGGTCCCCGGTGGGGGCGGTCGGATGGGGCCGGGCGGGCGCGGCCCCCGGCGGGGACCCGGGTGGGCTATAGCACACGGGCCAGGAGCGGTTTTCTGGCCAGAAAAATGGGCAAGTTTATGGCCGGGCAATGAGGGCCGTAACTCATGATCCGGGGCTGCGATGCGGTTCCGTTTGGACCCGCGGGGCCGTGAGGCGGGGAGCAACACGATGGGGGTTAGGAGCCGGCGGTTTCTGGCGAAAAAATGGGCAAGTTTATGGCCAAACGCCGATTTTCCGTTTCGGCCCTCGGCGGTCGGTGGCCGGCAGGGGGCCCTCGGTGGCGTCGGTCCCGGCGGTCGGGGCAGGCGGGCGGGCGGCGGGCCGGGTGGCTATAGCACACGGCGGGAGACCTGGCCAAAGAAAAATGGGCAAGTTTTATGGCCGGGCAATGAGAGG
The DNA here is from genome assembly GCA_030444775.1 of Atalantia buxifolia. Classification (NCBI taxonomy): domain Eukaryota; kingdom Viridiplantae; phylum Streptophyta; class Magnoliopsida; order Sapindales; family Rutaceae; genus Atalantia; species Atalantia buxifolia. The sequence goes on along the minus strand of JASUUI010000390.1, from coordinate 25,106 downwards.
GCCGTAACTCATGATCCGGGGCTGCGATTGCGTTTTCGTTTGGACCGGCAGGACCGTGAAGCGGGGTGCAATGCGATGGGGGGTTGGGAGCCTGCGGTTTTACGGCCGAAAATTGGGCAAGTTTATGGCCGAACGCCCGGATTTTTCTAGTTTTCGGCCCCTCGGGCGGTCGGTGGCCGTGAGGCCCTCGGTGGCGTCGGTCCCCGTGGCGGCGGGTCGGGCAGGGCGGCCCCCACGGCCCGGTGGGGGCACAGGTGGCCGAAAAATGGGCAAGTTTCTGGCGGTTTTTACAAAAAACTCATGGGCAAGTTTTATGGCCCCAATGAGTGGGGCCGTAACTCATGATCGGGCTGCGGTGCGGTTCCGTTTGGACAGCGGGACCGTGAGGCGGGGGGCAACGATGGGGGTTAGGGAGCCGGCGGTTTCTGGCCGAAAAAAATGGGCAAGTTTATGGCGAACTCCCGATTTTCCGTTTCGGCCCCTCGGCGGTCGGTGGCCTGCGGTGGGCCCGCGGGGGGCGTCGGTCCCGGCCGGGAGGGTCCGGGCGCGGCGAGGCGGGCCCCGGCCACCAGAGGTGGGCTATAGCCCCGGCCGGTGCGGTTTCTGGCCGAAAAATGGGCAAGTTTTATGGTAGGGGAATGAGGGCCGTAACTCATGATCGGGGCTGCGATGCGGTTCCGTTTGGACAGCGGGACCGTGAGGCGGGGAGCAACGCGATGGGGGTTGGGGCCGGCGGTTTCTGGCGAAAAATGGGCAAGTTTATGGCGAAACGCCCCATTTTCCGTTTCGGCCCCTCGGGGGGGGGCCTGGCGGCGTCGGGGCCCTCGGTGGCGTCGGTCCCCGCGAGGCCGTCGGGCCCGGGTAACTCATGATCGAGGCCCCCGTGGGCAGCTATAGCACCAGGCCCCGTGTTTCTGTAGAAAAATGGGCAAGTTTATGGCCGGGCAATTTTCCGAGGGCCGTAACTCATGATCGGGGCTGCGATGCGGTTCCGTTTGGACCCCGGCGGGGCCGTGAGGCGGGGGGGGCTCATGCGATGGGGGGTTTGGAGCCGGCGGTTTCTGGCCCAAAAATGGGCAAGTTTATGGCGAACACCGATTTTCCCGTTTCGGCCCCTCGGGGGTTGGTCGGTGGCAGCGGGGGCCCCGGTGGCGTCGGTCCCAGGCCCCGTCGGGCGGTCGGGGCGGGCGGGCGCGTCGCCCGGAGGCCGGGTGGGCTATAGCACACGGCCGTGACGGTTTCTGGCCGAAAAATGGGCAAGTTTATGGCCGGGCAATGAGGGCCGTAACTCATGATCGGGGCTGCGATGCGGTTCGTTTGGACCGTGGGACCGTGAGGCGGGGTGCAACGATGGGGGTTGGGAGCCGGCGGTTTCTGGCCCCAGAAAAATGGGCAAGTTTATGGCGAGCCCGATTTTCCGTTTTTCGGCCCCTCGGGGCGGTCGGTGGCCGGCGAGGCCTCGGTGGCGTCGGTCCCGGCCCGGGGCGGTCGGTCGGGGCCGGCGGGCGCGGCCCCGGCTATAACACGGCCGGGTGGGCTATAAAAATGCAAGTTTTATGGACCGGCCCCAAAGAGGGGCCGTAACTCATGATCCGGGGCTGCGATTGCTGTTCCGTTTGGACCGGCGGGACCGTGAGGCTGGGGGCAATGCGATGGGGGTTGGGGCCCGGGTTTCTGGCCCAGTTTCTGACTGTAATGGGCAAGTTTATGGCGAACGCCCCCGATTTTCCGTTTTGGCCCCTCGGGCGGTCGGTGGCGGCGGGGGCCCCTCGGTGGCGTCGGTCCCAAGGGCCCCAGGCCCACGGGTAGAAGACGGGCCCCCCGGGCCCCGGTGGGTATCACCTGGCCGGTTCGGAAAAGTTTCTGGCCATAAAAAATGGGCCAGTTTTATGGCCGGGCAATGAGGGGCCGTAACTCATGATCGGGGCTGCGATGCGGTTCCGTTTGGACCCAGCGGGACCGTGAGGCGGGGGCAACGATGGGGGTTGGGCCGCGGTTTCTGGCCGAAAAATGGGCAAGTTTATGGCGAGCGAACGCCCCATTTTCCGTTTTCGGCCCCTCGGGCGGTCGGTGGCCCATTTGCGGGGGCCTCGGTGGCGTCGGTCCCCGCGGCCCGGTCGGGGCCGGGCGGCCCCGACCCGGCGGGGCCGGTGGGCTATAGCACATTTTGGCCCGTGAGGAGACCCATTTCTGGCCAGAAAAATGGGCAAGTTTTATGGCCGGGCAATGAGGGCCGTAACTCATGATCGGGGCTGCGATTGCGTTCCCTCGTTTGGGTCCCGGCGGGGCCGTGAGGCGGGGCAGCGATGGGGGGGTTGGGAGCCGGCGGTTTTACGGCCGAAAAATGAGCAAGTTTATGGCCGAACGCCAGATTTTCCCGTTTTCGACCCCGCGGTGGGCGGTCGGTGGCCGGCGGGGTCCCTCGGCCGGCGTCGGTCCCCGGGAGGCCCCGTCGGGGCATCGAGCGCAGGCGGCCGCCGGCCCGGGCCGGGTGGCTGCACACTGGCCCGGCCCCAGACGTTTTGGCCGAAAAAAATTTTATGGCCGGGCAATGAGGGGCCGTAACTCATGATCCGGGGCTGCCCAACGTTCCGTTTGGACCGGCGGGACCGTGAGGCGGGGCACGATGGGGGTTGAGGCCGGTTTCTGGCAAAAAATGGGCAAGTTATGGCCCCCTCATTTTCCCGTTTTAAAACTTTCGCCCCTTTTTGGGGCGGTCGGTGGTGGCCGTGTGGGTCCTCGGTGGCGTCGGTCCCGGTCCCGGCCCGGGGCGGTCCCAGTCGGGGCCGGCGGCGCGGCCCCGCAATCGGCGTGGGCTAAATGCACAAGTCCCACCCCCCCAGAGGTTGCCGTAACTCATGATCAAGCGGAACAGCAATCTGCGATCATGCGGTTCCGTTTGGAGGCGGGGCCGTGAGGCGGGGGCAGCGATGGGGGTTGGAGCCTGCGTTCTGACGCCCGCAAATGGGCAAGTTTATGGCCCCCCAGCCATAAACTTGCCCATTTTCCCGTTTCGGCCCCTCGGGCGTCGGTGGCCGGGGGGGCCCCTCGGGGGCGTCGGTCCCAGCCCGGTCGGGGCAGGCGGGCGGCCCCCCGGCGGGGCCGTGGGCTATAGCCACCGGCCCGGGGCCAGCCCCTCGGACAGTTTCTGCCCCCTAAAAATGGGCAAGTTTATGGCGGGCATATGAGGGCCGTAACTCATGATCCCAACCCCCCATTTTTGTTTGGACCGGCGGGACCGTGAGGCGGGGCAGCCCGGATCATGGGTTGGGGCCCCCTCTTTCTGGCCAAAAATGGGCAAGTTTATGGCCCCAACGCCCGATTTTTCCGTTTCGGCCCCTCGGCCCGTCGGTGGCCCCACGGGGGCGCGGGGCGTCGGTCCTTGCCCATTTTTGGCGTAAAACCGGGCTCCCAAATCGCGTTGCCCCGCCTCACCGGTCCGTAAAACGGCTAACCGTCGCAGCCGGATCATGATTCACGGCCCCCTCTTTGCCCGGCCATAAAATGGCCCAGTTTTATGGCCGGGCAATGAGGGGGCCGTAACTCATGATCCGGGGCTGCCCCCGTGCGGTTCCGTTTGGACCCCGGACCATGAGGCGGGGGGCAGCGATGGGGGTTGGGCCGGCCCACAGTGCCCCGAAAAAATGGGCAAGTTTATGGCCATAAACTTGCCCATTTTCCGTTTCGGCCCCTCGGGCTCCCAACCCCCCAGGTTGCCCCGCCTCACGGTGGGTCCAGCGGAACGTCCACGGCCCAGGATCGCGATTCGGCCCCTCTTGCGGGGCCATAAAACTTGCCCATTTTTCAGCCCCCCCGGCGAGGCCGTGTGCTATAACATGCGGACCCCCCCCAAAGCGTCCCGCCCCCAGCCAGTAACCATGATAGCCCCAGGGCCAGCCGGAAAATCGGGCGTTCGGCCATAAACTTGCCCATTTTGGCCCGTAAAACCGCCGGCTCCCAACCCCCCATCGCGTTGCCCCCGCCTCACGGTCCAGCCCGGTCCCAAGCGGAACCGCAATCGCGGCCGGATCATGATTCGGCCCCCTCATTGCCGGCCATAAAACTTGCCCATTTTTAGTAGTAAAACCGTCCAGCCCCCCATGTGTGCTATAGCCCACCAGGGCCCCCCCGCGCCCCCGACCCCGACCCCCGGCCCCCTCCCTGGGGACCCCAGCCCAGCCGCCCCGTGGTGACCCCGACCACCCCGGGGGGGCAGCAGGAAAATCGGGCGTTCGGCCATAAACTTGCCCATTTTTTAGTAGTAAAACTCATGCCGGCTCCCAACCCCCATCGCGTTGCCCCCAGCCTCACGGTCCGCGGTCCCAAAGCGGAACATTAATCGCGCCGGATCATGAGTTCTGCCCCCTCATTGCCGGCCATAAAACTTGCCCATTTTCGGCCGGCGTAAACCGTCCGCCCGGCCGTGTGCTATAGCCCACCGGGCCCCAGTGAGCTTTGCGCCCCGCCCGACCCCTTGGCCTAGCCTCCCCGCCGGGACCGCCCCCGAGGGCCCCGCCGATTCCACCACCGCCCCAGGGGCCAGGAAAATCGGGCGTTCGGCCATAAACTTGCCCATTTTTTGGCCGTAAAACCATGGCTCCCAACCCCCCATCGCGTTGCCCCCGCCTCACGGTCCCACGGTCAAGCGGAACCACAATCGCAGCCCGGATCATGAGTTCGGCCCCCTCATTGCCCGGCCATAAAACTTGCCCATTTTTTGGCGTAAAACCGTCCGCCGGCCGTGTGCTATAGCCCACCTGGGCCCCAGCCGTGCCCCGCGCCCGGCCGGCCGGCCTCCCCCTGCCGGGGCCGCGCCCCCGGAGCCCCCCGCCGGCCAGCCACCGCCGCCCAGGGAAAAGGAAAAAAATCGGGCGTTCGGCCATAAACTTGCCCATTTTTCGGCCGTTAAAACCGCCGGCTCCCAACCCCCCCATCGCGTTGCCCCCAGCCTCACGGTCCCCCCGGTCCAAACGGAACCGCAATCGCAGCCCCGGATCATGAGTTACGGCCCCCTCATTGCCGGCCATAAAACTTGCCCATTTTTTAGGACGTAAAACCGTCCGCCGGCCCCAGTGTGCTATAGCCCACCGGGCCCCAGTGGGCAAGCGCCCCCTCGGCCCAAGCCCCCCGCCCGCCCCGGGCCCCCCGCCGGCCACCGCCCCCAGGGTGTCAAATGCAGGAAAATCGGGCGTTCGGCCATAAACTTGCCCATTTTTCGGCCGTAAAACCGCCCGGCTCCCAACCCCCATCGCGTTGCCCCCGCCTCACGGTCCCCGGTCCAAGCGGAACATGAATCGCAGCCCGGCTCATGAGTTACGGCCCCCTCATTGGCCGGCCATAAAACTTGCCTATTTTTCGGCCGTAAAACCGTCCACCGGCATTGTGCTATAGCCCACCGGCCCCAGCCCGCCCCGCCCACCGGCCAGACCCGGCAGCCGCCCCAGGACCCCGCCGAAAATGCCCCCAGGGGCAGCAGGAAAATCGGGCGTTCGGCCATAAACTTGCCCATTTTTCGGTAGTAAAACCGCCCCTCCCAACCCCCATCGCGTTGCCCCCGCCTCACGGTCCGCTGGGTCCAAGCGGAACATTCGCAGCCGGATCATGAGTTCACGGCCCCCTCATTGCCGGCCATAAAACTTGCCCATTTTCGGCCGTAAAACCGTCCACGCCCGGCCGTGTGCTATAGCCCACCGGGCCCCAGCCGTGTGCCGGATCATGATTGCCCGCCCCCATTCGCCCGACCGGCCGCCCCCCCGCCGGTCCAGCGCCCCCCGGGACCCCGCCGGCCACCGACCGCCCCCCGCCCGGGGAAAAAAATCGGACGTTCGGTCATAAAACTTGCCCATTTTTCAGCAGTAAAACCGCCGGCTCCCAACCCCCCCATCGCGTTGCCCCCCGCCTCATGGTCACCCGGTCCAAGCGGAACATGATCGCAGCCCCGGATCATGAGTTATGGCCCCCTCATTGCCCGGCCATAAAACTTGCCCATTTTTCGGCCGTAAAACCGTCCGCCGGCCGTGTGCTATAGCCCACCCAGGCCCCCGCCGGGGGCCGTGCCCCCCCGGCCTTGACCGGCCTCCCCCGCTAGGGACCGACGCCCCCCGAGGGCCCCGCGCCGGCCACCGACCGCCCCCCGAGGGGCCGAAAACGGGAAAATCGGGCGTTCGGCCCTAAACTTGCCCATTTTTCGGCCGTAAAACCGCCGGCTCCCAACCCCCCCATCGCGTTGCCCCCAGCCTCACGGTCCCGGGTCCCAGCGGAACCACAATCGCCGCCCGGATCATGAGTTCACGGCCCCCTCATTGCCGGCCATAAAACTTGCCCATTTTTTAGTAGTAAAACCGTCCGCCCGACCGTGTGCTATAGCCCCCAGCCCACGGCCCCGCCCCAGGTTAGCCGCCCCCCCGGCCTTCCGGCCTCCCCAGGGGCCGGACGCCCCCCGGGCCCCGCCCGACCACCGACCGCCCATTTTTAAAATGGGAAAATCGGGCGTTCGGCCATAAACTTGCCCATTTTTTCGGCCCAGTAAAACCGCATGGCTCCCAACCCCCATCGCGTTGCCCATTTTCCGCCTCACGGTCACTTGTCCAAGCGGAACCGCAAATCGCGTCCCCGGATCATGAGTTCGGCCCCCTCATTTGGCCCGGCCATAAAACTTGCCCATTTTTAGTAGTAAAACCGTCCCAACCCCCGTGTGCTATAGCCCACCGGGTCCCAGCCGCGGCCGGATCATGAGTTTTGCCCCGCCCGCCCGGCCATAAAACTTGCCCGCCTTGGCCCTCCGCCAGGAGACAGCCCCCCCGGACCCCCCCCGGGACCGCCCCGACCGCCCCAGGGCAGCAGGAAAATCGGGCGTTCGGCCATAAACTTGCCCATTTTTCGTAGTAAAACCATGGCTCCCAACCCCCATCGCGTTGCCCCCGCCTCACGGTCACTTGGTCCCAACGGAACCGCAATCGCGGCCGGATCATGAGTTCTGGCCCCCTCATTGCCGGCCATAAAACTTGCCCATTTTCGCGTAAAACCGTCCATGGCCGTGTGCTATAGCCCACCCGGGCCCCCAGCCGTGCCCGCCCCCGACCTTGAGCCCTCCTCCCAGGGGACCAGCGCCCAGGGACCCCGCCCCGACCACCCGACCCCCCAGGGGCCGTTGCCCCGGAAAAATCGGGCGTTCGGCCATAAACTTGCCCATTTTTTGGCCGTAAAACCGTGGCTCCCAACCCCCATCGCGTTGCCCCCAACCTCACGGTCACCGGTCCAAGCGGAACCGCAATCGCACCCGGATCATGATTCTGGCCCCCTCATTGCCGGCCATAAAACTTGCCCATTTTTTCGGTAGTAAACCGTCCGCCGCCCGTGTGCTATAGCCCACCCAGGCCCCCGCCGGGGACGCGCCCGCCCGGCCCCGACCGGCCTCCCCCAAAACTTGGGGCGCGCCAGGAGGACCCCCGCCGACCACCGCCGCCCCCAGGGGCCGAAGACCGGAAAATCGGGCGTTCGGCCCTAAACTTGCCCATTTTTCGGCCGTAAAACCGCCAGCTCCCAACCCCGTCATCGCGTTGCCCCCAGCCTCACGGTCACGCCGGTCCCAAGCGGAACCGCATGCGCAGCCCGGATCATGAGTTACGGCCCCCTCATTGCCCATTTTGGCCATAAAACTTGCCCATTTTTATGTAGTAAAACCGTCCGCCCGGCCGTGTGCTGTGCTATAGCCCACCGGGCCCCGCCGGGGCAGCGCCCCCAAAACTTGCCCATTTTACCCACCGGCCTCCCCGCCAGGGGCCCCCCCAGGGCCCCACCACCCCCCCCAGGGGGACCAGCAGGAACATCGGGCGTTCGGCCACAAACTTGCCCATTTTTTGGTCGTAAAACCGCCAGCTCCCAACCCCCCATCGCGTTGCCCCCGCCTCACGGTCACTTGGTCAAAGCGGAACCGCAATCGCAGCCCCGGATCATGAGTTCGGCCCCCTCATTGCCGGCCATAAAACTTGCCCATTTTTCGATAGCCGTAAAACCGTCCGCCCGGCCGTGTGCTATAGCCCACCAGGGCCCCCCCGGCCCCGGCCCCCCGGACCTGACCCCCCTCCCGGGGACCCCGCCCGGCCGCCCCCCCCAACCCCCCCATGCCGCCCCGAGGGGGCAAAATGGGAAAATCGGGCGTTCGGCCATAAACTTGCCCATTTTCGGCCGTAAAACCGTCGACTCCCAACCCCCATCGCGTTGCCCCGCCTCACGGTCACCGGTCCAAGCGGAACCGCAATCGCAGCCGGATCATGAGTTACGGCCCCCTCATTGCCGACCATAAAACTTGCCCATTTTTTAGTAAAACCGTCCGCCGTAGTGTGCTATAGCCCACCGGGCCCAGCCGGGGCCGCCCGCCCCATTTTCGACCGAGCCCGGCCTCCCCCATGGGGGACCAAACCCCAGGAGGGCCCCCCACCACCGACCGCCCCAGAGGGGGGCAATGGAAAATCGGGCGTTCGGCCATAAACTTGCCCATTTTTGGTAGTAAAACCTTGGCTCCCAACCCCCCATCGCGTTGCCCCCGCCTCACGGTCCGCCGGTCAAGCGGAACCGCAATCGCAGCCGGATCATGAGTTCACGGCCCCCTCATTTGGCCCGGCCATAAAACTTGCCCATTTTCGTAGTAAAACCGTCACCGTAGTGTGCTATAGCCCACCGGCCCCCCCAAGTGCTATAGCCCCCAGCCGGCCGACCTCCCCAGGGGGACCAGCGCCCCGAGGGACCCCGCCCGACCACCGACCGCCCCGGGCCAGCCGGGAAAATCGGGCGTTCGGCCATAAACTTGCCCATTTTTGGCCGTAAAAACCCTTGCGGCTCCCAACCCCCCATCGCGTTGCCCCTCGCCTCACGGTCCCGCTTGATCCAAACGGAACCGCAATCGCGACCGGATCATGAGTTCGGCCCCCTCATTGCCGGCCATAAAACTTGCCCATTTTAGTGTAAAACCGTCCGCCCACCGTGTGCTATAGCCCACCAGGGCCTCCGCCGGAGGCCGCGCTCGCCCGGCCCTCCCCGGAGGGGCCCCCCGGGCCCCGACCGCCCCGCCGCCCCCAGAAGGGGAAAATCGGGCGTTCGGCCATAAACTTGCCCATTTTTAGTAGTAAAACCGCCGGCTCCCAACCCCCATCGCGTTGCCCCCGCCTCACGGTCACTTGGTCCAAGCGGAACATGAATCGCGACCGGATCATGAGTTACGGCCCCCTCATTGCCCGGCCATAAAACTTGCCCATTTTTCGGCAGTAAAACCATCCGCCGGCCGTGTGCTAGAGCCCACCCGGCCCCCGCCGGCCGCCCGCCGATCCCCAGAGGCCCACCCCAGGGACCCCCTGACCACCAGCCCCAGGGCGAAAGGAAAATCGGGCGTTCGGCCATAAACTTGCCCATTTTTCGGCCGTAAACCCGCCGGCTCCCACCCCCCCCATCGCGTTGCCCCCCGCCTCACGGTCCCGCCAGTCCAAACGGAACATGATCGCAGCCGGATCATGAGTTCTGGCCCCCTCATTGCCGGCCATAAAACTTGCCCATTTTTAGCCGTAAAACCGTCCGCCCCATACCGTGTGCTATAGCCCACCCGGCCCCAGCCCCGCCGCGACCCCGACCGACCGCCCCCCCTGCCCCCAGGGCCCCCCAGGCCCCGACCCAGCCCGCCAGGGGCCGAAAGCGGAAAATCGGGCGTTCGGCCATAAACTTGCCCATTTTTGGCCGTAAAACCCCGGCTCCCAACCCCCCATCGCGTTGCCCCCGCCTCACGGTCACTTGGTCCAAGCGGAACGCAATCGCAGCCCGGATCATGAGTTCGGCCCCCTCATTGCCGGCCATAAAACTTGCCCATTTTCGGCGTAAAACCGTCCGCCCGGCCGTGTGCTATAGCCCACCGGGCCCCACCGTTCGGCCATAAACTTGCCCATTTTTGGCCGCCTTGACCCGTTGGCCGAACCCCATGCCCCGGGGACCAGAAAATGATTCCCAGGGCCCCCTCACCCCCATGCCAGCCAGCGACCAGACCGCCCCCAGGGCGCCCAATGGGAAAATCGGGCGTTCGGCCATAAACTTGCCCATTTTTGGCCGTAAAACCGCGCTCCCAACCCCCATCGCGTTGCCCCCGCCTCACGGTCACGCCCGGTCAAAGCGGAACCCGCATGATCGCAGCCGGATCATGAGTTCGGCCCCCTCATTGCCGGCCATAAAACTTGCCCATTTTTCGGCGTAAAACCATCCGCCGTGTGTGCTATAGCCCACCAGGCCCCGTGTGTGCCTTGCCACCGCCCCCCCCCCCGGGGACCGCCCAGGGCCCCGCCGTCACCGACCGCCCCGGGGCCAGCAGGAAAATCGGGCGTTCGGCCATAAACTTGCCCATTTTTGGCCGTAAAACCGCCGGCTCCCAACCCCCATCGCGTTGCCCCCGCCTCACGGTCACTTGATCAAGCGGAACCGCAATCGCAGCCCGGATCATGAGTTCTGGCCCCCTCATTGCCGGCCATAAAACTTGCCCATTTTCAGTAAAAACCGTCCGCCGGCCGTGTGCTATAGCCCCGGGCCCGCGGAAAATCCCCCGCCCCCGACATGACCTCCCCCCCGGGGGCCAGCCCCGAGGCCCCCGGCCAGACCACCGCCCCGAGGGGGCAAAAAGGAAAATCGGGCGTTCGGCCATAAACTTGCCCATTTTTCGGCCGCAAAAACCGCCGGCTCCCAACCCCCCCATCGCGTTGCACCCCGGCTCACGGTCCCGCCGGTCCAAACGGAACCGCAACCGCAGCCGGATCATGAGTTCGGCCCCTCATTGCCGGCCATAAAAACTTGCCCATTTTTGGTAGTAAAACCGTCCGCCGGCCGTGTGCTATAGCCCACCGGGCCCCAGCGGGCCCCGCCCACGCCCCCCGGCGGCCTCCCCGCCCGGGGACCCAGCGCCCCAGGGACCCCGCCCGCCACCGCCGCCCCAGGGGCCAGGGAAAATCGGGCGTTCGGCCATAAACTTGCCCATTTTTGGTAGTAAAACCGCGGCTCCCAACCCCCCATCGCGTTGCCCCCGCCTCACGGTCACTTGGTCCAAGCGGAACCAATCGCAGCCCCGGATCATGATTCGGCCCCCTCATTGCCCGGCCATAAAACTTGCCCATTTTTGTAGTAAAACCGTCCGCCCGACCAGTGTGCTATAGCCCACCCGGTCCCTGCCCCCTGGGGCGCGCCAAAAGCCGGCCCGACCCGGCCTCCCATAAACTTGCCCCGCCCCAGGAGCCCCCGCCCGACCACCGACCCCCGCCTCATGCCCCAGGGGGCCAGCAGGAAAATCGGGCGTTCGGCCATAAACTTGCCCATTTTTCGGCCGTAAAACCGCGGCTCCCAACCCCCATCGCGTTGCCCCCAGCCTCACGGTCACTTGGTCCAAAGCGGAACCGCAATCGCAGCCCGGATCATGAGTTCCGGCCCCCTCATTGCCGCCATAAAACTTGCCCATTTTTAGGTAGTAAAACCATCCCCGCCCGGCCGTGTGTATAGCTATAGCCCACCGGGCCCCGCCCAGGACCGCCCCCCGCCTCCCCCTTCCCCAGGGGCCCCACGCCAGGCCGCCGCCCCCCAGGGCGCCGGAAAATCGGGCGTTCGGCCATAAACTTGCCCATTTTTCGGCCGTAAAACAGCCGGCTCCCAACCCCCATCGCGTTGCCCCTCGCCTCACGGTCACGGTCCCAAGCGGAACCCAATCGCAGCCCGGATCATGATTCGGCCCCCTCATTGCCGGCCATAAAACTTGCCCATTTTTGGCCGTAAAACCGTCCGCCGTAGTGTGCTATAGCCCACCGGGCCCCAGGTGGGCCCCCCCCGCCCGACCCGGCCTCCCCCCCATTGGGGACAAGCCCCCGAGGACCCCCGCCCGGCCACCGACCGCCCCAGGGAAAAATCGGGCGTTCGGCTATAAACTTGCCCATTTTTGTAGTAAAACCGCCGGCTCCCAACCCCCCATCGCGTTGCCCCCAGCCTCACGGTCCTTGCCCGGTCCCAAGCGGAACCATGATCGCGACCGGATCATGATTCACGGCCCCCTCATTGCCGGCCATAAAAAACTTGCCCATTTTTCGGCCGTAAAACCGTCCATCCCCCGCCGTGTGCTATAGCCCCCCGGGCCCCGCGCCCCCCCCAGGCCTCCCCCAGCCGGGGACAAATGCGCCCAGGGCCCCCCACCCGACCACCCCGCCCCGAGGGGCCCCAGGGGAAAATCGGGCGTTCGGCCATAAACTTGCCCATTTTCGGCCGTAAAACCGCCTCACTCCCAACCCCCATCGCGTTGCCCCCGCCTCACGGTCATGGTCAAAGCGGAACCGCAATCGCAGCCCGGATCATGAGTTCGGCCCCCTCATTGCCGGCCATAAAACTTGCCCATTTTTGGTAGTAAAACCGTCCATGGCCGTGTGCTATAGCCCACCGGGTCCCAGCCGTGCCGCGCGCCAACCGGCCGCCACCCCATGGGGACCGCGCCCCAGGGCCCCCCCGGCCCCCGACCGCCCCAGGGGCCGAGCAGGGAAAATCGGGCGTTCGGCCATAAACTTGCCCATTTTTTCGGCGTAAAACCCGGCTCCCAACCCCCATCGCGTTGCCCCACGCCTCACGGTCCCAGGTCCAAACGGAACCCCTGTCGCGGCCGGATCATGAGTTACGGCCCCTCATTGCCGGCCATAAAACTTGCCCATTTTTGGCCGTAAAACCGTCCGCCGCCGTGTGTGCTATAGCCCACCGGGCCGCCAGGGGCCAGCCGCCCCGGGAAATCCGCCTCCCCCATTTTCGCCGGGACCAGCCCAGGGAGCCCCACCGACCACCGCCCCAGCCGGGGCCGCCGCGGGAAAATCGGGCGTTCGGCCATAAACTTGCCCATTTTTGCCCCGTAAAACCTTGCCGGCTCCCAACACCCCCATCGCGTTGCCCCCAGCCTCACGGTCCGCCCGGTCCAAGCGGAACCGCAATCGCGACCGGATCATGAGTTCGGCCCCCTCATTGCCGCCATAAAACTTGCCCATTTTTATTGCGGTAGTAAAACCGTCCGCCCGGCCGTGTGCTATAGCCCACCCGGGTCCCAGCCAGGACGCCCTCCGGGCCCGCCCCTCACCCCGACCGGCCTCCCCAGCCGGGGGACAAGCGCCCCAGGGAGCCCCACCCGACCACCGGCCAGCCCCCAGGGGACCAAAAGCGGGAAAATCGGGCGTTCGGCCATAAACTTGCCCATTTTTGGCCGTAAAACCATGGCTCCCAACCCCCCATCGCGTTGCCCCACCTCACGGTCCGCCGGTCCAAGCGGAACCGCAATCGCAGCCCCGGATCATGAGTTCTGGCCCCCTCATTGCCGGCCATAAAACTTGCCCATTTTCAGCCGTAAAACCGTCCGCCCGACCGTGTGCTATAGCCCACCGGGCCCCCCAGGGGCCCTTATTGCCTCCCGGCCAGGCCGCCCTCGCCGGGGACAGCGCCCAGGGCCCGACCGACCGCCCCCAGGGGCCAAAAGGGAAAATCGGGCGTTCGGCCATAAACTTGCCCATTTTGGCCGTAAAACCGCTGGCTCCCAACCCCCATCGCGTTGCCCCCGCCTCATGGTCCCCGGTCCAAACGGAACCATGATCGCAGCCGGATCATGATTCGGCCCCTCATTGCCGGCCATAAAACTTGCCCGTTTTATAGCCACGTAGTAAAACCGACCACCGGCCCGTGTGCTATAGCCCCACCGGGCCCCCGAGGCAGCCCGCGGCCTTGGCCCGACCCCCTCCCAGCGGACCAACCCCCGGGCCCCATACCCCAACCCCCCCCAGGGGCCAGCAGGAAAATCGGGCGTTCGGCCATAAACTTGCCCATTTTTGGCCAGTAAAACCGCGGCTCCCAACCCCCATCGCGTTGCCCCCAGCCTCACGGTCCCAGCCGGTCCCAAGCGGAACCGTCATGTCAGCCCGGATCATGAGTTCGGCCCCCTCATTGCCGGGCGTTCGGCCATAAAACTTGCCCATTTTGGCGGGAAAAGCCAAGTCCCCCATTTTTGTAGTATAGCCCCGTCCCTCATGCTCACGCCCCGCCAAACGGAAAGCATGATTATCATGCCCCCCTCATTTGACCATAAAACTTGCCCATTTTTAAAACCGCCGCTAACCCGTCCATCGCGTGTGGCCTCCCCCGCCAACCGAGTGCCCCCGAGGACCCCTCTTTGACCGACCCCAGGGCCCCCGACCAAGGGGCAGGGGCCGGAAAATCGGGCGTTCGGCCATAAACTTGCCCATTTTTCGGCCTTAAAACCGCCGGCTCCCAACCCCCATCGCGTTGCCCCAGCCTCGCGGTCCCGCCCGGTCAAAGCGGAACCAATCGCAGCCGGATCATGAGTTCTGCCCCCTCATTGCCGGCCATAAAACTTGCCCATTTTTGGTAGTAAACCATCACGCCGTAGTGTGCTATAGCCCCCCCGGGCCCCCTGCGTCCCCGACCCAGGACCCCCTCCCCAGGGGGCAAGCGCCAGCCCCCAGCCCGGCCAGACCGCCCAGGGGCGAAAATGGGAAAATCGGGCGTTCGGCCATAAACTTGCCCATTTTTCGGCCAGTAAAACCCATTTTTACCCGTAAAACTCCCAACCCCCCGTCATCGCGTTGCCCCCGCCTCACGGTCACTTTGTCCAAAGCGGAACCGCATAATCGCGACCCAGGATCATGAGTTCACGGCCCCCTCTTTGCCCAGGCCATAAAACTTGCCCATTTTCAGGCCCCGACCGTGGCCATGCTATAGCCCACCCCATCGGGCCGCCTCACGCCCGCCCAGCCACCCGAGCCTCCCATCGCAGCCCCCATCCAGGACCCCCTTATGGCCAGCCGCCCCAGGGCGTAAAAGCCGGAAAATCGGGCGTTCGGCCATAAACTTGCCCTTTTTTCGTAGTAAAACCTTGGCTCCCAACCCCCCATCGCGTTGCCCCAGCCTCCACCGGTCACGGTCCAAACGGAACCACAATCGCAGCCGGATCATGAGTTCGGCCCCTCATTGCCCGGCCATAAAACTTGCCCATTTTTGGTAGTAAAACCGTCCGCCGGTGTGCTATAGCCCAGGTTCCCGCCCGGGTGCCCGCCCCCCCGGCCGGCCTCCCGCGAGAAAGCGCCCAGGGCCCCCCGCCGGCCACCGACCACCCCCCGAGGGGCCGAAATCCAGAAAATCGGGCGTTCGGCCATAAACTTGCCCATTTTTGGTAGTAAAACCGCGACTCCCAACCCCCATCGTTGCCCCCGCCTCACGGTCCACTGGTCCCAAGCGGAACATAATCGCAGCCCCGGATCATGATTCTGCCCCCTCATTGCCGGCCATAAAACTTGCCCATTTTCGGCCCAAGCCCGAACCCCCCGTGTGCTATAGCCACCCGATCCCCAACGGCCGCGCTCCGCCGACCCCCTCGGACCGATAAAACTGCCTCCAGGGCCCCATGGGAAGCGCCACAGGGCCCCCCCGCCCAGATGCCAGAGCCGCCCCAGGGGAAAGCAGGAAAATCGGGCGTTCGGCCATAAACTTGCCCATTTTTTCGGTAGTAAAGCCGTGGCTCCCAACCCCCATCGCGTTGCCCCGCCTCATGGTCCCCGGTCCAAACGGAACCACAATCGCACCCGGATCATGAGTTACGGCCCCCTTTGCCGGCCATAAAAACTTGCCCATTTTTAGTAAGCGCTAAAACCGTCCCGCCGGCCGTGTGCTATAGCCCACCCCGGGTCCCGCCGAGGCCCGCCCCAGGACCTCCCACAGGGGACAGCGCCCCGAGGCAGGGACCAAAGTAGCCAGGGAAAATCGGGCGTTCGGCCATAAACTTGCCCATTTTGGCCGTAAAACCGCCGGCTCCCAACCCCCATCGCGTTGCCCCCGCCTCACGGTCACTTTGTCAAGCGGAACCAATCGCAGCCGGATCATGAGTTCGGCCCCCTCTTTGGGGCCGGTCCATAAAACTTGCCCATTTTTGGTAGTAAAAGTGTGCTATAGCCCGTGTCCCATAGGGCCGCGCCCCCGCCCCGAGGGGCCGACCTGGCTCCCCGCCGGGACAAGCGCCCCAGGAGCCCCCATGACCACGGACCGCCCCAGGGGCAGCCATGGGAAAATCGGGCGTTCGGCCATAAACTTGCCCATTTTCGGCCGTAAAACCGCCGGCTCCCAACCCCCATCGCGTTGCCCCCGCCTCACGGTCCGCCGGTCAAAGCGGAACCACAATCGCAGCCCGGATCATGAGTTCACGGCCCCCTCATTGGGCGGGCCCATTTTTAGGCAGTAAAACCGTGTGCCCGTTTTCCGGATATAGCCCACCGGGCCCCGCCGTGTGCTTTATAGGCCACCAAACCCCCCCCGGGGCCAGCCTCCCCCAGGGACCCCGTTCCCACCGAGCCCAGCCCCAGGGCCGAGCCCCGGAAAATCGGGCGTTCGACCATAAACTTGCCCATTTTTCGGCCCCGTGGCCGGGCTCCCAACCCCATCGCGTTGCCCCTCGCCTCACGGTCCGATCGGTCAAGCGGAACCGCAATCGCGACCCGGATCATGAGTTTCGGCCCCCTCATTGCCCGAGGCCATAAAACTTGCCCATTTTTTCGGTCAAACCAGTCAGGAGCCGTGTGCTATAGCCCACCGGGCCCCAGCCGTGCCCCGCCCGGCCACCCGGCCTCCCCTCCGGGGACCAGCCCCCCGAGGGTTCCCCGCCGACCAGCCGGCCGCCCCAGGGGCCGAAGCGGGAAAATCGGGCGTTCGGCCATAAACTTGCCCATTTTTTCGTAGCCGTCAAAACCCGGCTCTCCCAACCCCCCATGGCGTTGCCCCCGCCTCACGGTCACCGGTCCAAGCGGAACCAATCGCAGCCCCGGATCATGAGTTCGGCCCCCTCTTTGCCGGGCCCGTTTTTGGTGTAAAACCGTCACGTGCTATAGCCCACCCGGGCCCCATGAAAATGGTAGCCGTCCCGAGCCAGGCCTCCCGCCGGGCCAGCCCCCAAGGGGCCACACCCTCGCCGCCCCAGGGGGGCCGGCATGGGAAAAATCGGGCGTTCGGCCATAAACTTGCCCATTTTTGGCCGTAAAACACCCGACTCCCAACCCCCATCGCGTTGCCCCGCCTCGGTCCAAAGCGGAACCTTAATCGCAGCCGGATCATGATTCGGCCCCCTCATTGCCGACCATAAAACTTGCCCATTTTCGGTAGTAAAACCGTTTTCAGGTGTGCTATAGCCCACCCGGGCCCCCGCCGTGCGCCCTGACCCGCCGTCGCCTAGGCCGCCCGGCCATAAACGCCAGAGCGCCCAGGGCCCCGCCGGCCCCGACCGCCCCCAGATAATGAAAAGGGAAAATCGGGCGTTCGGCCATAAACTTGCCCATTTTCGGTAGTAAAACCTCCCGGCTCCCAACCCCCATCGCGTTGCCCCCGCCTCACGGTCACTTGTCCAGCGGAAAACACAATCGCAGCCCCGATCATGAGTTACGGCCCCTCATTCCGGCCATAAAACTTGCCCATTTTTGTAGTAAAACCGTCACCCCATCGCGTTGCCCTGGTGTGCTATAGCCCACCCAGAACCCTTGTCCCCATGCGGCCGGCATGCCACCTACGGCCCCCTCAGCCTCCCCTCTTGCCCAGGGTAAAACAGCGCCAGGGTTCCCACCCCGTAGTCACCAGCCGCCCCAGGAACATGACCAAAATGCCGAAAATCGGGCGTTCGGCCATAAACTTGCCCATTTTCGGTAGTAAAACCGCGGCTCCCAACCCCCATGTGCGTTGCCCAGCCTCACGGTCCGCTTGGTCAAATGGAACCGTAATCGCAGCCGGATCGCGAGTTCGGCCCCCTCATTGCCGGGCGGCCCATTTTCGGCCGCCATCCCCGTGTGCCTATAGCCCACCGGGCCCCCCATAAACGCGCCCGCCCCCCGACTCCCGACCGGCCTCCCATTTTTCAGCCGTACGCCCAGGGCCCCCGCCGACCACCGACCGCCCCAGGGGGCGGAAATGGGAAAATCGGGCGTTCGGCCATAAACTTGCCCATTTTTGGCCTAAAACCGTCAGCTCCCAACCCCCCATCGCGTTGCCCCGCCTCACGGTCACTTGATCCAAAATCAACCGCAATCGCAGCCCCGGATCATGATTACGGCCCCCTCATTGCCAGGCCATAAAACTTGCCCATTTTTCGGCCGTAAACCCGTCCGCCGACCGTGTGCTATAGCCCACCCGGGGCCCCATGGCTATAGCCCCCCCCCGACCCCCGGCCCGGCCTCCCCCAGGGGCCAGCCAAACCCCAGGGGCCCCCGCCGGCCACCCAATCCCCCCCGGGGCCGGCGGAAAATCGGGCGTTCGGCCATAAACTTGCCCATTTTTCGGTAGTAAAACCGCCCCGGCTCCCAACCCCCCATCGCGTTGCCCCGCCCACACGGTCCGCTGGTCAAGCGGAACCGCAATCGCAGCCCGGATCATGAGTTCGGCCCCCTCTTTGGGCCATAAAACTTGCCCATTTTTGGTAAAACCGTCCGACCGTGTGCTGTAGCCCACCCGGGTCCCCGAGGCCGCGGCGCGCCCTTCTAGACCCGACCGGCCAGCCCCCCCCGGGCCGCCCCCGTAGGGACCCCGCCGAGTCCACCGACCGCCCCCGAGGGGCCCAAAACGGGAAAATCGGGCGTTCGGCCATAAACTTGCCCTTTTTTCGGCCGTAAAACCGTCGGCTCCAAACCCCCCCATCGCGTTGCCCCCCGCTTCACGGTCCCGCCGGTCCCAAGCGGAACATAATCGCGACCCGCGGATCATGAGTTCACGGCCCCCTCTTTGGGGCCATAAAACTTGCCCATTTTTTCCAGTAAAACAAATCCACCGGGCCCCCCCACCGGGGCCCCACTTGGGCCCACCCCGCCAGCGGCGGCCTCCCCATAAACCGGGGACCCGCCCCGAGGGGCCCCCGCGACCCCCACCGCCCCAGGGGCCAGCGGGAAAATCGGGCGTTCGGCCATAAAATTGCCCATTTTCAGGTAGTAAAACCGTAGGCTCCCAACCCCCCATCGCGTTGCCCCCACCTCACGGTCCGCCCAGTCAAAGCGGAACCGCAATCGCGCCCGGATCATGATTCACGGCCCCTCTCATTGCCCCGGCCATAAAACTTGCCCATTTTTAGGGCGTTCGGCCATAAAACCGTCCCAGCCCCGTAGTGTGCTATAGCCCCCACCGGGCCCCAGTGGCGACCACCGCCGCCCGACCCGACCGTTGACCATAAACCCCCCCATGGGGGACCACGCCCCGAGGGCCCCCGCCCGGCCGCCTGCCGCCCACCGGGGCCCTCTAGGGCCCGGAAAATCGGGCGTTCGGCCATAAACTTGCCCATTTTCGGTAGTAAAACCTCAGGCTCCCAACCCCCATCGCGTTGCCCCCGCCTCACGGTCCCCAGTCAAGCGGAACCGCAATCGCGACCCCGGATCATGAGTTCACGGCCCCCTCATTGCCCGCCATAAAACTTGCCCATTTTTCGGCCGGTGTCCGCCCGGCCGTGTGCTATAGCCACCGGGCCCCACGCCGGGCCCGCAGCGCCACCCCCTTGACCCAATGGCCGAGCCCCAGCCGTGGGACCTCCCAGGGCCCCATACCCGACCACCCGACCGCCCAGGGGGCCAAAGCTGGAAAATCGGGCGTTCGGCCATAAACTGCCCATTTTTCTCGGCCGTAAAACCGCCCGGCTCCCAACCCCCCATCGCGTTGCCCCAGCCTCACGGTCCCGCCCGGTCAAGCGGAACACAATCGCAGCCCGGATCATGAGTTACGGCCCCCTCATTGCCAGCCATAAAACTTGCCCATTTTAAGGTATAGTAAGCCGTCCGCCCGGCCGTGTGCTATAGCCCACCGGGCCCCAGCCGCGCAGCGCCTCCGGCCCCTGCCCGCCCCCCGCCGAGGACCGCGCCCGAGACCCCACTTCGCCGTACGACCTGCCGCCCAGAGGCAGCAGGAAAATCGGGCGTTCGGCCATAAACTTGCCCATTTTTTCGTGTAAAACCGCCCATGGCTCCCAACCCCCCATCGCGTTGCCCCGCCTCACGGTCCCTCCGGTCCAAACGGAACGCAATCGCAGCCGGATCATGATTCACGGCCCCCTCATTGCCGGCCAAAAACTTGCCCATTTTGGTAGTAAAACCCGCCGGCCGTGTGCTATAGCCCACCGGGCCCCGCCCAGGGGGCACAGGCTGCCCCCCGCCGACCCAGGGACCCCGTCGGCCACCGACCGCCCCGAGGCCAACGGGAAAATCGGGCGTTCGGCCATAAACTTGCCCATTTTTGTAGTAAAACCGTTGGCTCCCAACCCCCATCGCGTTGCCCCCGCCTCACGGTCCGCCCAGGTCCAAAGCGGAACCACAATCGCGGCCTCGGATCATGATTCGGCCCCCTCATTGCCCGGCCATAAAACTTGCCCATTTTTGCTATAAGGCCGTAAAAATGACCCAGCCGGTCCGGCCGTGTAAACTTGCTATAGCCCACCCCGGGCCCCGCACCAGGTCCGAGCAAAGTGCGCCCCGGACCCAGGCCGCCCCCTCCCCAGCCGGACCACCCCATTTTTCCGAGGACCCCAGAAGGCCACCGACCTGCTCCCAGGGGCCCCAGAGAAAATGGGAAAATCGGGCGTTCGGCCATAAACTTGCCATTTTTGACCGTAAAACCATGACTCCCAACCCCCCATCGCGTTGCCCCCGCCTCACGGTCATGTCAAGCGGAACCGCAATCGCTGCCCCGGATCATGATTCGGCCCCCTCTTTGCCCGGGCCCATTTTCAGTCCGTAAAACCGTCCCGGTGCTATAGCCACCGGGTCCCAGCCTCACGGGTCAGCGCACAATGACCCGACCGACCGGCCCCCCCGAGGGGACCCACGCCCACCAGAGGACCCCCGCCCGACCTGCAAAGCCCCAGGAAAATCAAAATGGGCGTTCGGCCATAAACTTGCCCATTTTTGGGCGTAGTAAAACCGCCGGCTCCCAACCCCCATCGCGTTGCCCCGCCTCACGGTCCCGCCCGGTCAAGCCGACGCAATCGCAGCCCCGGATCATGAGTTCAGCCCCTCATTGCCCGGCCATAAAACTTGCCCATTTTTGGCCCAGTAAAACCGTCCATGCCCGTGCCGTGTGCTATAGCCCACCCGGGCCCCGCCGGGGCCAGCGCCCGCCGGCCGACCGGCCTCCCCGCCCAGGACCGCGCCCCGAGGGCCCCCCGCCGGCCACCCACCGCCCCCCGAGGGGCAGAAAACGAGAAAATCGGGCGTTCTTCCATAAACTTGCCCATTTTTCGGCAGTAAAACCGCCGCCTCCCAACCCTCCCATCGCGTTGCCCCCGCCTCACACAGTCCCGCGGTCAAACGGAACTGTCGCGACCCCGGATCATGAGTTCGGCCCCCTCATTGCCGGCCATAAAACTTGCCCATTTTTAGGTAAAACCGTCCCAACCCCCCATCAGGTGTGCTATAGCCCTTTGGGAACCCCCGTGGGATCATGAGTTGACCCCCTTGGCCTCCCGGCCAGGCTATCCCAGCCAGGGACCGACCCCAGGGACCCCCGCCGGCCCACCGACCGCCCACCGAGGGGGCGAAAACGGAAAATCGGGCGTTGACCATAAACTTGCCCATTTTCGGCCGTAAAACCGCCGGCTCCAAACCCCCCCGTCAGCGTTGCCCAGCCTCACGGTCCGTGGTCCAAGCGGAACCGCAATCGCGCCACGGATCATGAGTTCACGGCCCCTCATTGCCGGCCATAAAACTTGCCCATTTTAAGCCGTAAGCCGTCCGCCCGGCCGTGTGCTATAGCCCACCCGGGGCCCCAGCCGTGCCCCCGACCAACCCAGGCCTCCTGCGCCCGGGGGACCCGACGCCCCAGGGCCCCGCCCGGCCACCGACCGCCCCGAGGGGGAAATGGGAAAATCGGGCGTTCGGCCATAAACTTGCCCATTTTTAGTAGTAAAACCCATAGGCTCCCATCCCTCCCATCGCGTTGCACCCTGCCTCATGGTCCCTCCGGTCCAAACGGAACCGCAATCGCAGCCCCGGATCATGAGTTACGGCCCCTCTTTGGGAGCCGGCCATCGCTTGCCCATTTTATTGTTCCGTGTGCTATAGCCCACCGGGTCCCGCGCCATAGCAGGCCTCCATGGGCGACCCGACCCCGCCCCTCCCCAGGGGGCCGACCCGCCATAAAGCTCCCCGTTTAGAAAAACCGACCGCCCCAGGTTTCCCAGCCTCGCAGAAAAATCGGGCGTTCGGCCATAAACCTGCCTATTTTTCGGCCATGAAACCACCGGCTCCCATCCCCCCCATCGCGTTGCCCCCAGCCTCACGGTCCCCATGGTCCCCTAAGCGAACCCAATGCCCCGGATCATGAGTTAGGCGCCCTCATTGCACGCCCGCCATAAAACTGCCCATTTTCTGGTAGTAAAAATCGTCTGCCGGCCGTGTGCTATAGCCTCCACCCGGTCCTTGGGTCAAACGAAACGCAATCGCGACCCCGATCATAGGTTCCCTAGCCGACTTGCCCACTTTTCGGCGCTCCAGTCACCCGTCCCACACAGGCCCAGCCGGCGTCACCCGCGCCTTGGGCCCCAGGCCGCCCCAGGGCCGAGCCGGAAAATCTGGTGTTGACCATAAACTTGCCCATTTTTCGGTAGTAAAACCACGGCTCCCAACCCCGTCGCGTTGCCCCCCACCTCACGGTCCGCGGTCAGCGGAACCACAATCGCGGCCGGATCATGATTCGGCCCCTCATTGCCCGGCCATAAAACTTGCCCATTTTAGTAGTAAAACCGTCCGCCCCGGCGGCTATATAAGCCCACCCGGGCCCCTGCGGTGCCGCCCCGGCCCCGGCCTTGACGGCCTCCCCGCCCGGGGACAGACCCCGGGCCCCCATGACCACCAGGCCGCCCGGCAGCGGAAAAAGTCGGGCGTTCGGCCATAAACTTACCCATTTTTGGCCATAAAACCGCCCGGCTCCCAACCCCCCATCGCGTTGCCCCCGCCTCACGGTCCCGCTCATCCAAAGCGAACTGCAATCGCAGCCATGGATCATGATTCGGCCCCCTCAGGGGCAGTCGCCCATTTTGGTAGCCCCGTCCGGGCCAAATGTGCTATAGCCCCTCCGGTCCCGCGGCCCGCCCCGGCCAGAGGATCCCGAGGACCAGACCGCCCCAGGGGCCAGCGGGAAAATCGAGCGTTCGGCCATAAACTTGCCCATTTTTCGGCCGTAAAACCGCCGGCTCGCAACCACCCCATCGCGTTACCCCCAGCCTCACGGTCCTGCAGGTTCAAACGGAACAGCAATCGCAGCCCCGGATCATGAGTTACGGCCCCCTCTTTGCCGGGGAAAACTTGCCTATTTTTGTCCATAAACTTGCCCGTTTGCTATAGCCCACCAGGGCCGCCGCCCCGTCCATCCGCCCACCGAGGCCGACCTCCATCCTATAGCCCACGCAGGGACCAACGCCCAGGCCCCACCAGCCGCCCCAGGGCGCAGGAAAATCGGGCGTTCGGCCATAAACTTGCCCATTTTTGGCCGTAAAACCATGGCTCCCCAACCCCCATCGCGTTGCCTCACGGTCACCGGTCCAAAATCGCGACCGGATCATGAAGTTACGGCCCCCCTCATTGCAGACCATAAAACTTGCCCATTTTTCGGCCCGTCCATGACCGTGTGCTATAGCCCACCCGGGCCCCGGCCGGGGGCGACCGGCCCGTGTGCTATAGCCGTTCTGGGTCCCATTCCCGGGGACCCCCGCCGCCCACCCGTGACCCGCCCAGGGCGCAGCAAGGAAAATCGGGCGTTCGGTCATAAGAAACTTACCCATTTTTAGCCCGTAAAACGCTTCGGCTCCCAACCCCCCATCAGGGTTGCCTGGCGCGGTCCCGGTTTCCAAGCGGAACAGCAATCGCAGCCCCGAATCATGAGTTACGGCCCCTCATTGCCCTCCATAAAACCAGCCCATTTTTTAGGCCGTAAAACCGTCACTGCCGGCCCGTGTGCTATAGCCCCACCGGGCCCCATGGCCTATAGCACCGTCCCGACCAGGTCAGGCCTCCCAGGGGGATCTCATGCGGGGCCCACGATTCAGGACCCCGCACCACCGGCCGCCCCCTGGGCAGAGATGGGGGGGTCGGGCGTTCGACCATAAACTTGCCCATTTTTCGGCCATAAAACCATGGCTCCCAACCCCCATCGCGTTGCCCCTCAATGCCTCACGGTCCCAGGCCGGTCCAAAGCGGAAGCCCCAATGATAGCCCCAGGGATCATCATTACGGCCCCCCTCATGCCGGCCGTAAAACCCCCATTTTCCGGCGTAAAACCGGCCGCCCGGCCCGTGTGCTATAACCCACCCCGGTCCCCCAGGCGCGCACCTCGACCCCAAGCCGGCCCCCGCCGGGCAGGCGCCCACCGGGGACCCCATGCCCGGCCGCCCCAGAGGCAGCGGAAAATCGGGCGTTCGGCCATAAACTTTCCATTTTTCAGCCGTAAAACCGCGGGTTCCCACCCCCATCGCGTTGCCCAGCCTCACGGTCCCCGGTCAACGGAACATGATAAGCCCAGGATCATGAGTTACGACCCCCTCATTGGGCCACAAAACTTGCCCATTTTTCGGCCATAAAACCGTCCGCCCGGCCCTATAGCCCACGGGCCCCGCCCGGCCCCCAGTGCCGACCGCCCCGCCGGCCGCGCCACCAGAGACCCCAGCCCAGACCGCCCAGGGCGAAAGCTGGAAAATCGGGCGTTCGGCCATAAACTTGCCCATTTTTGGCGTAAAACCGCTCGACTCCCAACCCCCATCGCGTTGCCCCCCCTCACGGTCACTTGGTCAGCGGCCTGTCGCGGCCGGATCATGACTTACGGCCCCCTCGTTGCCGGTCATAAAACTTGCCAGACCCATTTTGACCGAGTAAAAGCGAATCATGGCCGTGTGCTATAGCCCCACCCGGGTCGCCATGGACCCTTGCCGACCGACCGCCCCGCCACGAGCCGACGCCCGAGGAGGGCCCCAGGACCCCCGACCGCCCAGGGGGCGAAAGCGGAAAATCGGGCGTTGACCATAAACTTGCCCGTTTTCGAGCAGTAAAAACCGCCCGCTCCCA